>JASAMX010024616.1:0-54442 GCA_030248175.1 Microlaimidae sp. YZB2_3
TGAGACCCCTTTTTAAAAAATCCATAAGTCTCAAACCCTTTCCCTCTTCTGAAAGCTAGAATAGCGTTCCAGCTTAACCCCTCTTGCAAAAACAAACCACCGCCTTGTGCCTCGCCTTGTCCCTTCCCAGCCAATATATTATACAGGTATTAAATTATTGGTCTATATTTTTGCTAAAAAAGCGCTTATTTTTAGTAAAAATACCATTTTTTTGTTAATAACCTATTTTGTTCATAAAATTCAAAATTCTAAAAACTAAACAAAATTTAATTATTATTAATGATTTAAATTACTTTGTTTAAAAATTTAACCTTTCTAAATTTAAAATTATTAAGCACACTAGGTTAAACCTTGTAAAAAGACTGGTTCTTCTTTCTGAATGTTTCTGGAAAATTTTTGCTTTTACCTGGAGATAAGGTAATCCCTCCTAGCAACGTATACCCAACCAAATATCTATACAAACCTGTGCACTGCAACTCCAAAACGGTGGGGTACATGCGACAATTTTTATGAAACAAGAAGTGGCAATAAAACGGTAGAGGCAAGCAGGAGAAAAATCGATAAAAAGTAAAAAAAAGACAAAAAAGCAAAATCTAAGCAAAAAAAACCACTAAAATGGCTTAAAATGCATTAAAATGGGCTAAAATCAGCAAAAAACTGCAAAACTAGTGTCATAATAGGTTACAATTGGCACCATAATTTTAGATGCTTTTTCAATTTTGGTCAGAGGAGGGACATAAGTCACTAATATTTTGGTGGGCGTGGGAAAGTATTTCCAGACCATGCACAGCTGTCCTTAGGGTATATACTTAGGGCCTGACCGGATATCTGATCCAATTTGGCGATCCGGTAGATCTGGTCATTTTCCAATCTGATCTGATCCGGCTGGATTTTTTTTAAAATCCAGTAAATGCTAGATTGTTTTCCATGCCAATGCCAATTATTATATTTTTTTGCTTTTTTTGTTAAACTTATAAACTAAAAAATTATACATTGGTTTAATACTAATTAATTTTACAGCAGAACCTTGCTCATGAATCGCACTTTCCTTTATCAAGAAGTCGTAGTCTATACATCAATATGTGGTCAACCAATTAAATGGACTAAACATAAAAATGACTTTTTTGCATGTTTTATGTTAGATTTTTAAATTAAAGAATTTTATATTGGTTTAAAGTGCAAGTGCCTCACAGAATTTTACATTTACTTAGTTATATTGAAATATGGCAGATAAAGCAGATATTTTACTGTTAAAGCTTCAGATAAAACATATGCTGTTTGTTAACTTTGTTTGCCAGCCAATGTTAGAGAGTATAAAAAAGATTCAACAACTAAAGAGTTTAGTACAACTCCAATGTCAAATTATTTGGAGAGAGCCCATTCTCCTGAATGTAAGAATTTAAAAGCAGAAATCAAGCAAAAAGAGGGTGAGAAAACGGCAGCTGTTTAAAAAAATGCAATGTACAATTTGGCTGGAAAAGAAGAAGCAGCTATCCCACTGAAACAAGCAAAGTTAGAAATATACCACCAACGCCAGTATACTGGTACTCCACCGTTTAAATCTTATAAAGCAAGAATTAGTCTGACAGTCATCAACAGATGTCCAGACTGTGGTACACATCCCCATCGTCATGTGCATCACCTCACCTTTTCAGATGCCCAAACCATACCTGTGCACGGTCTGGAAATCCCCCCGTTTTATTGGAGGATTTGCCCCCTCCCCCGCCAAAAAAAGAAAAAGTACCCTAAAATTATGACGCCATGTTTGACCTATGATGACGCCATCATCACATTTTTTTCAGTTTTTAGCCTATTTCAATGTATTTTAAGCCATTTCAGACCTATTTTTACCTTATTTTCGCTTTTTTTGTCCCTTTTTTCTCTTTTTCCTTTTTTTTCATTCCCCCTGCTTGGCCCCCCATTTTATTGCCCCCCCGTTTCAAAAAAGTTGCCCCCTATTTTGGAATTGCCCCCCCCCCGTTTAAACCCCTGGGAGGGAGCGGGGAGGGCAGTGCACAGGTCTGCCCAAACCATCCAACGCATCTTACAATCCAGGACCTTTGGACAAATCCAGTAGAAGTGGTGGACTTCTTGCAGTTGTCTTGACATGGCACTCAACCAACCAACCAGTTTTAATTAAATTCAAAAAAAGGTTGCCACTTGGATTGCTGATAGAATGTTGCCTTATACAGCTGTTGATTTTACTATTAAATATGTGCTGATCAGTCGCACCTCCCAAAAACAAGATTAAGTGACAAAATAGACTAAGACAAGAACTGAATAAGCGTTTACGTGAAGACCCATCAGTATTGTAACAAAATATTTTATGTTATGTTTCTTTAAGTATTTGGTGGTCTATTTTATGTTAAAATAACACTATTATTAATTAGTTGGGGCTACTTTACACAAAATGAATTATGAAGATAGTTAAACTACAAGTCACCAGATCCAATCCGGCAAAATATCTGATCTGGTTGGTTGTTCTGAATTATGAAGATAGTTAAACTACAAGTCACCAGATCGAATCCAGTAAAATATCTGATCTGATTGGATCTGAAAATCCTGATCCCGTCGGCCCTTATATATACCATACATAATGTATACACTATACAGGTATAGTATATACATTTAAATCTACTGTGCACGTCTATATAAAGTAAATTCTTATTATGAAATATTTTACTGCCTCATTTTTAAAGTTTATATATCTCATCCCTTTAAAATAGTTACAGCTCTGGCTGCCATTATTAAATATTTTATCAAAAATTTAGGTAGTTTGCTGTTTGAAAAGTATGGAAGACGTTGTTCAAGCACGAGGAAGAATAGGTACACAATTGGCAACTGTTTTTGATGCTGAAGGAAAACGATTAAAGGTGAAATATATGTTTGTGTCTAATGAATTGCGTTAACCTCCCAAATTCCAGAAAATAATTTGGAGTAAGGAAGAATGATTAGAAAAAGGAAAAAAAGAGTAAGGAGGAAAAAATTGAAGAAAAATGTTTTTAAAAAAAATGTCCTTGGTGTTGTAAAAACAAATATTTTGTAACTAAAACCGTGATTTAAAACATTTCTTCCTAAGCCTAAGTAAAACCAAAAACTAAAAAAAACTTTCACTGATAATATATTTTTTATAGTGTTGTTTTATTAAAGTCTAATCTTTTTTCTAAGCCTAAACAAAACCTAAAAATCAACCTAACTTTATCGTCATAATATTTTTATTCCTGCAACACCTATTTTATTTTTGAGTGGAAAACTCGTCCTTGAAAAGTATATTTTATAAAATCGCAACTGTAAAATCCTAAGAAAGATTATGGTAAAAATATTTTGTTCAGAATAAAAGAAACAATACTTGCCAGTTGCCAGATCAGGATTCCTTACCGCAGACCAATTGCTTATGTATCCCTGGCCGTTCTGAAATGGCGCAATCACCAGAGCAATTTTTGAGGAGATAAAAATATCTTTGGTTTAATAATGTCTGTGTCATATTTTAGTTTGATATTCGAGAGGATGAGGAACAAAATATAAAGCTTCAAGAAACAGTGGAACTGCTTGTAGCTGCTGGTTATTTTAGAGCAAGAATTAAAGGACTTTCGGCTTTTGATAAGGTAGTTAAATGCAGGCATGTGTAAAATCCTGCAAAAATTTTAAAAAAATGAGTATTGAAGACAAGATTTTAGTATTTTAGAAAAAATGATAACAGATTTGAAATTCTTGAGTGTTTGTTGTATAAAAACTGAAATTCCTAACTTTCCCTCTACTTTTCTATGCGCTAACCTTTTTTCGCCCCCCCCCCCCATTAAATACCCCTTCCAGACCTGTGCACGGTCTGGAAATGCCCCCCGTTTTATTGGAGAATTTGCCCCCCCCGTTTTATTGCCCCCCCGCCAAAAAATAAAAAAGAACCCTAAAAATATGACGCCATTTTTGACCTATGTTGACGCCACCATCGCAATGTTTTTGCAGTTTTAGCGTATTTCAATGTATTTTAAGCAATTTCAGACCTATTTTTACCTTATTTTCGCTTTTTTGTCCTTTTTTCTCTTTTCCCTTCTTTTTTTCTCCTTTTTTTATCTCTTTTTTCTTTCCCCCCTGCTTGCCCCCCCCGTTTTATTGCCCGCCGCCTGTTTAAAAAAAGTTGCCCCCCGTACCCCCCCGTTTTGGAATTGCCCCCCCCCCGTTTAAACCCGGGGGGGCAGTACACAGGTCTGCCCCTTCTCAGAATTACAGGGAGAAAAAGAAATTAACCGTATTCGTTCCACGTTGGCCTACCTTCCCCTATGTGCCTCATCTCACACTCTCCCTTTCTTATCTGTAGTTCCAGTTAAGTTTTATAGCTTATTTTGGCCTAATAATGATAACAACGGACAATATCTAAGTTTAGGTTGTTGGTGGCATGGTTTGGTGCATATCTGTTTGCTTTATTGACGTTGATGTTGATCTTTTATACCAAGAAAATTCAACTATTGGTCAAAAAATGTAATTTTTTATTTTGTGGTTTGATCAAGAAGAGTTAACAAATTAAGAATCACAAAGAGTAAAATTACTGTCTTTCAAAATTATATTACCAGATTTAAAAATAAGTTTTCTAGTTAGCATCGCGCGAATATATTCGGAGTTGTGTATTCGTCTTTCTCGTGTTTTTTTTTTTGATGATTTGGAACAAAAGAAAGATTAAATCAAAGCATATTTTTTCTGCTTGTTTTTCCTGCACTAAATTTTTCTTTTTTAAAGTTTTAGAGATATAATTTATTATTCATAGCAGAAGAATTGGTTCGGCGCATTATTAAACCCTTTTCAAATTAAAAAAAAAGTTTACAAACTCCCTTTTCTTTAATAGGTGGGCAGCCTGCCGGATTTTTTTGTTGGGAGGCTAGGGGAGGGTGCATGCATACATGGGCAAGTTGTTCCCACGTGAGGAGGGGGGCTTAAAATTTGAGAAATGCATTTTGCCCATATCGTTAGATTTTGAAATAAAAATAGGATAAAAAACGCTAATTTTAGGTAAAAAGGCCTTTTTTATTTCATTTTTGAGCTTTTTATTGCGGGAAACATTCATTTTGACTTCAAAACTTAAGTTTGGAGGCAGTTAAAAGTCATTTTAAAAACATTTTTTTCTTCATTTTACCAAAATTGGAGATTAACCTTTTCTAACCCCCACTTCTAAGTGGGGGAGGGTTACATTCTCCATCTCAGAATTCGGGCGGGAGTTACTCCCCAACCCCCTCCCTGTGCCTATGTATGGGTGGGTGTTATTTCCGAAAATCTTTATTTTAGACGGTTTTAGTACTGGGAACCAAATTTTAGAAGAGGACATAAGCAGAAAATGCCGATGAATGTTGCCCCAAACCTAAAACGAAGACCTATATTGCTTAAACCCTTATTTTGACCTCAAAACTTGATAGTACTTGAAAATATTTGGAAGACAAATTTTTTCTTGATTTTTACAAAATTGGGGAAGGGGGATTACCCCTTTTTTCTCTCACTCCTAAGTCCTGAGTAGAGAATTGAAAATTGAGAATTGAGAATTGAAAACTCCTCTTCCTAGATTTTTGTGGGCGGAAAGGGGGTTAACCGTGGGCGTCAGCCAACTGCCCCGCTAGTGATCATGTATGTAGAGGAAGGGAGGGACATTTTTTAAAATATTATCACCATTATTATGATTTAATTAAAAAAGTAAGAGAAGTCAAGATATTTAATTTAATTAACATTTAGTGCTCTTACTGAGAAAATAGTAAAAGTTCTTCCGAAAATGAAGTGCCCACACGCTATTGAACCCCATCAAATTCAAGGTCTAGATTTCATTCACATATTTCCAGTCGTTCAATGGCTAGTTAAAAAAGCTATTAAGGCGAGAGAAGAAACGGAGGACCTTGTGTTTTCGTATGCAAATTCGCAATTCAATTCAAATCTCAAATCTTCTAAGGTTTGTTTTTTGTTGCTTAAAATAGTGTTTCGGAAAAGAGCTGTAGTAATTCAAAAAATTTTGCTTGTTGTTGTTAAAAATTTTGTTAAAAATATAGGTAGTATGGAACAAAAATGAAATTTTAAAATTATATGCACCTTTATTATTAAAAAAATCTAATTTAGGAAGATAAAATTTCAAACATATATCAAACTGGAAAGGAAACGCAAAAAAACTTACAGGTATAATTTATTTAGACTTTTATTACAGTACTGTTTTTATTTTTTGCCACATGTCGTACTATAAAAATCTTGCCCACTGCAGACTTTTAAAATAGTATAAGGTATAATAATATTAATCTGTTTACGTTTTTGCGAAAGATTTCTTTTTAAAATTTAGCGAATAAACTCAAAAATTTACAATTTTTTGTAAATTACCCAGTTTATAAGACTTATTAAAATACTATTGTGTTAAATGTTTCTTTGTGCAAAGATTCATTTGTAATAATAGGAAAGAAACAAACCTAAAAGGCTGTACAAAAAGCTTGAAAGTCTGAAAACGGACGAAGAAACTACAAAAGTCCAGTGCACCTTGCTTGAATATGGATGGTAATTGTGTAAATTCGTGTATTTAGTGTGTTTAATGTAAGTAACTGTCGATTCTTTGGATGCATTCAAGAAAAATTTTAAAACTGATTTAAATAAACGCACAAAATTTTGAAAAATTAAATGTTTTATAAGTTTTACATTTGGTACAAAATTATTTTTAACGTGAAAATTTAACAAATAACTACCATAAATGGGTAAAGTAAGCAAATACAGAAACACCATAATATGTGAAGAAAACAGGTTAGGAGAAAACACATAAATAGGTGCAGAAGCAGGTTAGGTAGACCATAAAAAGCTAGTATAGAATAGATGGATAAATTTTGATACCTTTAATAAGCAAAATAGGAAAATTAAGGATTGACACCTTAAATGGTGCAGAAAGCAGGTTAAGTAAACCACCTTTGGTTGGTGCAGAAGCAGGTTTAGTATGTTCACCTTAACTAGATGTAGTAAGCAAAATTTTAAAAAGTTCAATAATGCAAATTTAGAAAATATTTTTTTTACTTTTAATTTTTTCGTCAAAATTGAAATGAGGAAAAAATGCACTCCAGAGAATATCAATACGATAAAAACTAATAATTATCTTATGTTAACCAACCCTTACTCAAGAATTAGGTTGTGTTTTTTATAGGCTTACATTTTTTAATAGTAACGAAATTTAACATCTATCAGTGAATTATCCTTGAATTTAACATCTATCAGTGAATTTAACCTCTCTCAGAAGTGGTCACTTAACTTCAGTGAGTAAAATTTAACTTTGCTGTCTCTGCGCAAAAAAAAGTAAAACAAGCTTAAATAAAACCCAATTGGTTGCACAAAATTTAAATATTTACATATTAACAATTTTTTTAAAAAACACAAAATTTGATTTTATTCTGTTTTATTTTAAAAGGCGAAAGCCCTTTAAAATCAGGGGGTGTAAGTTGGGGTCCATCCCCCTAGCCTTGAAATCTTGGGCCCCCCTAGAAAAAATCCAGGGCGGGCCTTCCCCGAAATTTTCGAATTTTTAACCCCTGACCCCCCTCTAGATTTTGAAATCTGACCCCTCCCTCTCTCGAGAAAATTTTAAGTACTTTTTTTATACATAATTTTTTTCCAAAAACGTGAATTTTAATTTTTAACACAAATTCAGGTTTTTACATCCTTTTTATACCAGAATATCGCTTTTTATTTAATAAAATATAGTATTATGATAAAAAAAACTATTATTAAACCTTTAATGGTTTAAAAGTATTTTGCTTCGGACATTGGACCCCACCTGACCCCCTCTAGGTTTCAAAATCTTCCACTCCAGGTCGACCCTCCCTAAAAAGCTAGGGGAAGGGGGTTCAACCCCCTAGGACCCCCTCCTAGATTTTGAAATGTCATTTACCCGGGGTAAACATCCCCCTAGCTTAGGTGACCGTGTTCATCTATGCTTTCGGGATTTTTCTGTTTGTTGTCATTGGTGGCAATGAATATATGCTGAAAATAAAAAAAAAACATTGTTTTTATTCCAAACGGTTTTTACGGCATAAGTATTGATTTTAGGCGACATGGGAAAACAATCTTGTCTCAAACATCTACGAAATCAGAAAAAATCTCAACTGAAAAAGTAAAATTTTCTTAAATTGCTTAACTTAATTAATTTGCCACTTGTTTGCTTGCTTAATTTCTTAAAATAAATTTTTTTAATACAATGATGTTCAACTTAATGCCTTTAACGTATTGTATTTTTGTCTTTTTTCGAAAAAAGCATAAACATTTTTTAAAAGATGTGCCTACCTGCACATGGTTAAAAATTTTTATGTAATATCGTTAATTTTTCCTTAAAATTTTACCGTGCTTTAAAATCCTTATTTAATTTTCGTCTCAAATACTCAAACGGTTTAAGAAAAAAAACCCGTTAAAACAATAGCTATTAATGCATATTTAAATATGCCTATAAGTATTAATGCTTTCAAGCGATTCCGTCATACGCCATTTATCGATCTTTTTTCGTTTTGTTTTTTACAAAAAAGTAATCAAAACGGGCAAAGTTTTGCTATAAGATTAAATGCATTTTAAAGTAAAAATTTTTTTTAGTATTTAATTTACATATATTTATAGAAGTTTTTGGTCGGGTCCGCTTCCGCTAAGACGGAGTCCACTTCCACCCATGGGTGAAAAACAATCTTTGTTGTAGGAGGGGAGGGGTCCGGACCTTTCTGGCTTTTTAGGAGGGGGCGTCGGTCAGAAAGGTTGAATTTTTTTAACAAAATTGTTTTGAATCGCTAAATTAGGTTGCAAAATTGCGTTTTTAGGCCTAAAATTAAATTTTATAATCTAGCTATTTAGGTCTAAAAAGGTATTAAAACACGTTTTCTGTTAAAAAAAAACTGTGTTTTTAACAGTTAATATGTAATGGGAGAAGATAAGGAGGGGACTCCTGGATTTTTTTCTAGCAAGGCAAAGGTATGGTCAGAAATTTCTGCTCTAGAAGGGTGGACCGTGGACGTGACCTCTCTGAACCCCCTCCCTCCTTCCCGCCCCCAGAAAAACATCCATGGTAGGGTTTTTTTTTCTGTTTTTCTTCCTTTATGTTTTTTGTGTTGCACTAAAACACATATTATATTGTGAAAACAAGTGTAATGTATAATAAACAAGCTTAATTCTTTTGAGTAAATAAAACAGTACTATATTACCTGAAGCATAATAATACAATATAATGTTTTTCTTATTTAACAGGATGATGTAGAGGAACTACTCAGCGGTATGGCGGAGGTGGGACCCAAAGACGTTCGTTTGTCAGCCTCTGCAGTCGCCAACTTGTTGGACAGCGATCGAATTCAGAAAATGGCCTCCGACTATGCTAATAAAGTATAAGGATACAAAAAATAATTTAAAGTATAATTTAAATGTGTATTGTAGTAAACAGAATATAGCAATGGCAGCAACCCAAAAGACAATTCCTGTTCTGATAATGCCGTTATGATAAATGAGTAGCAAAAATAAATATATACGCTAAAACTTTTATCATTTTGAAAGCTTTCGGTAAAACATATTACCATTATCAATCATTGGTCTAAAATATAGAAATACCATTTAAGACAAGAATACTTAAACTTAGGTTAATTTTTATATATACCTAAGTTTAAGTATTCTTGTCTTAAATGGTATTTCCATATTTTAGACCAATGATTGATAATGGTAATATGTTTTACCGAAAGCTTTCAAAATGATAAATGAGTAGGCTCGTAAGATCTAGAAAAATTTCATCCAACCAATCTTTAGTCGTTTTTAGCGACCAAAATACACTTTTCAACGTTTTAAGAATAAATTTTTTTTCTAGTAGCCGCAAATTCTAATGTCAACAAACATAATTGTTTGTGTTTTTTAATAAAATAATAATTCTTTTTCCAATGGGAAGTCATGAGTCCGAAAATTCTTGTTTGCGCTTAAATTCTTGTTTGCGCTTATTGCGCTTGTTTCCTTTTAATTCTTTTTGACGTTTGGTGCGCCGTAAATCTTACTGCAATGTGTGTATTACTCAAACAGAACTAGGCACGCTCCCGAAATGCTCCACCTATCGCTTTATTAATGGCTATGTGTAGCCTCGATCGTTGTCCTGCCCCGCCTCAATCAAAATTGGAAAAAAATATTAACATTTTTATCCTATTTTCGCAAAACTTTTGCAGTTTTGAACCTATTTTAAGGAAATTTAAGCCATTTTAAATAACTTGTTTGCCTTTTTATCTTTTTTTGCGCATCCGCGGTTAAAAAAATGCCCCCCCCCTCCCCACCGTGCTCCTTCCCTCGTGTTTTAAATCTCTCCCGTAAACCCTCCGGTGGCAGTGCACAGTTCTGAGTGCTTATTATATACGTCTCTATTTTAGAGAAAACTAACATATGAAAATATGGTTTAAAATCTTCGAAGTAAATAATCTAGGGGGCATTTTACATACATGCATGAGAATGGAAAGAGTTAATCCTCCCCCGAATTCTGTGAAGAGGGGTTACCCGTGCCGTGCCCCCCCCCCTTCACAAAATTTTTTGAAAAAATGATTAAAAAATGACTTTATAATAATTTCTAACTGCCTCCAAACTTAAGTTTTCAAGACAAAATCAGTGTTTTAAGCAGTAAAAAGCTCAAAAATGTTATAAAAAAAGGCTTTTTGACCTAAAATTATCGTTTTTTAATCCATTTTTTTTTTCAAAGTCGAAAAAACTATATGGGTAAAATGCACTTCTAAAAAAAGGCAAAATGCGTTCCTTAAATTTTAACCCATGCCCTAAATCCGAGTTTAAACTTTTCCCTCCCCCCTATTATGCACCACCTTGCCCATGTATGTTTGTTTACAGGAGGTTAAATTTAACCCCGTTGCTTATGTGTATAGTTATTCAACGTAGGGGAAACAGGAAGGTTTAAGATTAAAGAATAAATAAAATACTTGAATTTTTGAACAAGCAGTGGATATCGCAATTTTTGCAACCCGTTAACATTTATTTGAAAAGAAACTCAATTATAGCCTGAACTCGAAATTATGCAATCCAACGTTATTGTTATTTAAAATCAAATAAGTCGTGAAGACTCCAAAAATTGGAATAAACTTTTTAAAATTTTAACCAATTAAAAAAAAGTGCTTAAAAATGAACAATTTTTTTTTTGCTATACCTAGACAGGAAATCGCTAAGCTGTGTTATGATCTTTTCTCTTTGATTTTTACAGTGTAAAGTTCACTAAAACGGTACTTTTGATATTCTGGTATCGTGGCAATCCAAATCCACGAAAAAACCAAAAAATGTTAAAAAGTTTATCCAGATCATGCAAACGATTATCTTGTTATTACATGGCATTTAGTGGCTTGTTTTATTAAAGGAAAATGAACGGATAGCAATTTCATCGGAACGTAAGGGCAAGCAAAGTTCGGAAAACGCGCTAACGGTTTTGCGCGATGAAAAATCAGAGCTGGAAACTAAATTAGAAGAGGTAAGCTAATAATTAAAATATTTATTAAGTTTTATTTTAAATACTCACCAATCTGAACGATCATGGTATTAAATCAAAACAAAATAGCCACTTTCTTGGAGAAATTCATAATTTGTAACTTAAATAGTTTATACCATATTATGCATATTGTGTAATTTAAATTTTAATACCCATTGAGCAATCTTTCACGTACAGAATTTTTAGAAAAACGCCAGTTTCGGGGGGTCATAACTCCTGAAACACTAGATATAACTTGTTAAAAAAATTTTGCGGGCTATTGAGGGCAGGGGTAGAGTTTTACAAAAAATTGTCAAAATCGAAGACAAACAGTTCGACTCTGCACCACACCTTAAGCAATCTTTTCATAAACTTATGAAAAACGCCATTTTTGGAAGCTCATCTCTGCTGAACCACTGGAGATATTTTGATGAAAAAATTTTTCTCAGCTATTGGGGACAGGGGTAAAGGTTTTCATAAAAAAAAATCAAAAACGAAGACGAAACAATTTTGACTCGGTCGGTACCACACATGGGCAAGTTGGTCAGGAGTGGAGGAATTAAATCCGGAATTAGGGGGGGGGGCTTAACATTCGAAAAGCTCATTTTATCCATATTGTTTTTTTCTGGAGTGCATTTTACCCATATAGTTTTTCGAGTTTGAAAGAAAAATAGGTAAAAAACGCTAATTTTAGGTCAAAAAGCCCTTTTTATTGCTTAAAACATTCATTTTGAAGAGATTTTTTTTTCATTTTTCCGAAATCGGGGGGTTACCTTTTCACCCCTCCCCCACTTCTGAGTGGAGGGAGAGGGGTTAAACCCCCATCTCAAAATTTGGAAGGGGGTTAACCCCCAACCCCCTCCGTGCCCATGTATGCTCGTTACCACACTTTTAAGTAATGTTTTCATGGAATTAAAAAGAGGTCTGCTTCCTGTTTCCAGCGTGCGGAGACGCCCCCTTTAAACTGCCGCCTGCCTTAATCCAGTCCGACTGTGTATACGTTAAAAAAATGACGCCGAGCGCCGAGGAAACAACTGCGCAGGAACACAACAGTCTGTTTTTTTTTCTAGGAATATAACCCAACCCCTTTTGAGTCTTTCAAAAATAGTTCTTTAAACAAACAAAAAGAGTCCAAAAATACCAAAAATTAAACCAACTGCCGGAACGAATAAAACTCAAAGCGAATCGAAGCCAAAATAATAACACGTGAGCGAAGAAATTGTTAAAATTTATTAATAGTTTCACTAGTTTTCAAGGATTCATGATCATAAATTGAAAGTTTTTGGGTTAATTTCTAATTAAAACCAAAAGTTTTGATGTTTTGATGTTACCAAAAGCTTTAGGATCAAATAAAATTGTTTTAAAATCAAAGCGTTGTTTTTATGAAAAATCTAATTTACCCAACAACTTAAAATTTATATGATTGTAATTCACGATTTGGATGTTGTTTTCTAAATTTTGATTCAGACTAAAAATAATATATTTCAGTGAGCTGAGTTTTTTACTGAGAAATTTTAAGGCTACAAGTGTTTGTTGCTTTAACCAAAAAAATGTCTTGTTGGTTTTTCTGTATCATTAATTACATGAACTCAAAATCATAATAACTTATAAACTGATTGATCGTAAATTTGTACCAATTTCCCATATTAATGTGTGAGTTTAAAGCTATGCTTGATGACATCTGTCTTCATTTTATATCTTATTCCAAAAAAAAATATTCGTACTTCTGTTAATATGAAATTCTACCAATCGTTTTGGCAGATTTCCACAACCAGTTAAAAACAAAACAAATGAAATTCACCTTCGTGACCAATTGATAACAGGGAGACTAATCATGCACACAGCGTCCGCATACGTTGTGGTACCCGATCAAGGTCCGGACCGTAAATTTTGGCGAGATTGCCGACTGTACCTTTTTTTCTTACTTAACCCGTCCCCTCTTTTGTCTCCCCTCTTTCTCCAACGTATTGGTTTGACCCTTTGCCCCGTCAAATGCAGTAAAGTGACCGTCCCGGGTTAAGTGTAGCAGTGAGGGTTGTGCGAATGGAAAAACCCAGGCCCCAAAAAACTTCTCTACACACAAGTGTAGGAAAAGACATGTTCAAAAATAACGTTCGGTAAATACTTGGTCTTTCCTTACTTAATACACAAATACAAATAATTTGAAACTAAAATTCTGCACAAAAATTTTTGAAAAAATCTGGTCCCAAAAAAATTCTTTTTTAGAATGAAATAAGAAACAGACCACCAAATAAATCACTTTTTAAGATTTTAAATCAAAATAAATTTTAAAAATTTTAAAACTAATCTTCTAAAGTTTATTATTCTTGAAAAACTTTTAAATTTTCAGATTTGCAGCTGCCAACATACGGGCTTGGAATGCTTTCAAATTTTAAATTCGTCATTTTTTAGCCCTCGGGGGTCACCCCAAAAAAAAAATCGTAGGTCAAAAGCAAAAAATAAATAAACAACACATTTAATATATAACAATATGATCAGAATCACACACATCGAGCAGGAAGCAAAACAAAAGCTATCTTTTTAGCAGTGTATTAATTTGGCGAAAAATCGCGAAACCCGGATTGAACGATTTGAAAAACCGAGGCCCCTAAAATCCCGTCTATACACAAAGTATAGGAGACGGCGCGTTCAATAATAACGTGAAGTAAATAGTTGGTATTCCCGTACATAAACGTTATATGAATAAAAAGCTAGTGCATCACAGAGAGTAAACATTGTTTATTATTTTTGTAATTGTTATAACTTCTATACTTATAATTTAGATGTTGTTAGTGATTAGCCTACAAAAAACGTTTTATTGCCACAAATATAGACCATAGCACAAAGTTTTGTAAAATTTTCTGCCAAAATGAAGCTTTTCTAAAACGACTAGAGTTTTCCAAAGAGATGCTCGCTAGGTATGTGATTTTGTAAAACTGCTAATAATAATGTTGTTACTATTTGCAATTACTAAATTGCCTCATACAAACAACAAATCATCGCGAGGGATTCTATCGTGGTCTGCAAGGCTTCTTTGAAACCAATCATCCTAGCCTGGGCGAATTTATTCAGGATGCTTTCATGCTTAGTTTCTTATATTAATTCACACGAAATTTTTATATTCTTTACTTAATTTAAACAATTTTTTATAATAAAAAGACTTAAATTTTCTGGTTTTTTCATTGAAAATAAATTTAAGGTAAAATGTTTCATAAAAAAATAATTTTTGTTAATGATTAAAATAAATTACCCAAAAGCTTAATAAAAACCAAAAAAATCCTTCAAAATGAGCAGCACAGAGAGGCCGGATGGATTTTTCACCGGATGGTCTTAGTTATTACAATTGAATCTTATTTATAAATGCTATGTATTCTTGTGTTTATTAATTTTATTCATGAAAGTTGTAAAAACAAATTAATTTTTTTGCAAACGAAAAACAATTTAAATTAAATTTAAACATTAGAAAAACATAATTAAATATATTTCAAAACTATTCTACACAATTGCAAAAAAATTAACAAGAAACAACGAAATAAAAGGAAACTCCGCAAAAAAAACAACAACAAGTAGGAAAAAAATATAACAAACAAATAAATCATTAACACAATTAAACCAAAAAAACCCCACGTTTTCATATAAGTCAAATGATACCATCGTACTACACTAATATGTTGTTTACGTTATAAAAAACACTATAGAAAAGTTGCTCTCGGTTTTTCGAGCCCCGTTCCCGCGGATTCAACGCTTCATAAAAAAAATTTGAAAGCCGATTTCGCTCAAATTTTCAGAAAAAATCGAAAAAGTATGTTTTAACAGCATATTAAGCGGCGTTTCTTATCTCATACTAATAAAAAAGTTTCTTTTTTGGGACCAGGTTTTTTTCACCGAATCGGCCAGTGATGACGTCATAGAAAAACAACTTTTTTCCAATCTTTTCAAAAGATAGCCAAGAGTCTGTGAGCTGCTATGCTAAAATATATATTCCATACAAATTCTACCTCACGTTATGGTGATAATATGAAGTTAAAGACTTGTCGCCAGTCCGCATCATTTTTGTATAAACTATAGTTCACAAATCAATGGAATTTAATTTGATCCAAGCGGAACTCCGGATAACATCACTGGTACCGGTATATACTCTTTGCACTTACGAGAATTATCAACAAATATGAATCTTGAATATATCGTGTTAAACTATTTGGGGCTGCCTGTGATTGCTTTTGGGAGTAAGTCCCCAACATTTTCAGGGGGTCAAAAATGTATTATTTGCTCACTTTTTTCTAAACAGTAAAAAATAAATACTAAAGGCAAACCAGACGTGGCTGGTTTATTGGTTCACGGAATTAAAATATAGGCAGGTAATGTAGTAATTAAATCAAAGCAATTTAGCACCATTTAATAATTTAACCTCTATTTTCTATGAATTTTGATGTTTGCTCTAGCAATTTGGAAAAGTGCTGAAATTAAATGCACTAGGGTAGTGCATTTAATTTTGAAACTTTTTTGTTTTTCCAATGTAGCTTTTCACTGTATGGCCCGATTTTCATGTTTGATAGCTCATTTTGAAGCTTTCACGATACTGCGTTGCGTCACAAAAGTTTCACTGTACGAAAGTAGTTTTTTTGTTTAATTAAATCAGTTTTAAAAAAAAACAGAAAATTGCCGAAATTAAATGTGTACATTTAATTTCGGCACTTTACAAACAATCGATTGTTTCTCAGTCAAAAAATCATCATTTTCAAAAATTTAAAAGCCTATCATTATTTTCAGACAGTTTTCTTTAATTTAAGCTTCTACTTGTTGTTCAACGTGTAACTGGCAAAAAGTTACAGCTAAAATCCCAAATGGTATCAAAATGAGCAAAATTTGGGAAAAAAAGTGCATTTAATTTTAGCACTTTTTAAAAGGACCCTCTTAATCGAGTTTAAGTGCAGTGCTATGACCCCTACACATTTCAACGTTGTCTTTTAACTATTTACAACTGCAATTTATCACCCGACCACTTAATTCAACCCGTTTTTACCTACAACAATATGTGTGCCGAAATTACACTATTTTATTTTATAACGATTGTTTACCAAAGACGCAACGTAGAACCACGGCAACTAAAAATTCGGAAAATAGACTAAATTTTACCAGGACACTTTAATTTTTGAACCAATTTATTGCGTAATCATGAAATGCCTATGTTCTAAAAACGAGTAACAATTTTATTTTTTATAAATCACACAATTTCACATAAAAATATCATAACATAACAAATAAAAAGCTCACGACAGTCATCTACATATAATTAGCTCTCATTTGAGCTATCAAACGTCGTATTCCGTCCGGGATTACCAAAGATATAGTCCAAAATCAAAAATGCCCAATTGGGAAAAGTGCCGAAATTAAATGCACTACCCTACCCTATTTTGTAACTTAAATTTTTATACCCATTGAGCAATCTTTTAAGTACAGGATGTCAAAAAAATTTTTTTTGGGGGTCATCTTTTTTAAAACAGTGGAAATATTTTGACAAAAAAATTTCAGTGGGCTATTGGGGGCAGAGGTAAGGTTTTCACAAAATATAATCAAAATCTAAAACAAAAAGTTTAACTCGGTACCGCATTTTTAAGGAAAAGGTAATGGCCCAAAAACGAACCTGTAAAAAACGGTAAACCCACGTTCCTTGTTTATGTTGTTTCTAAGGTAGGATATCTGGGAAAAAGGTGTGACACTCGTGGTTAACAAACGCGGCCATCCGAAAGACAACCCGCGGACGGACGGGAGTCACGATGACGTCCATGACGGACGGGTGTCATCGTGACGGACGGGTGTCATCGTAACGGACGGGTGTCACCGTAATGGATGGGTGTCATCGTAACGGGAGGGTGTCATCGTGACTGACGAGTGTCATCGTGACGGACGGGTGTCATCGTGACGGACGAGTGTCACCGTGACGGACGGGTGTCATCGTGACGGACGGGTGTCATCGTAACGGATGGGTGTCATTGTGACGGGAGGGTGTCATCGAAACGGATGGGTGTCATCGTGACGGTAGGGTGTCATCGTGACTGACGGGTGTCATCGTGACGGACGTGTTTCATCGTGACGGACGGGTGTCACTGTGACGGACGAATGTAATCGTGATGGACGGGTGTCATTGTGACAGACGGGTGTCATTGTAACGGACGGGTGTCATCGTGACGGACGGGTGTCATCGTAACGGATGGGTGTCATTGTGACGGGAGGGTGTCATCGAAACGGATGGGTGTCATCGTGACGGTAGGGTGTCATCGTGACTGACGGGTGTCATCGTGACGGACGTGTTTCATCGTGACGGACGGGTGTCACTGTGACGGACGAATGTAATCGTGATGGACGGGTGTCATTGTGACGGACGGGTGTCATTGTAACGGATGGGTGTCATTGTGACGGGAGGGTGTCATCGTGACTGAAAAGTGTCATCGTGACGGACGTGTTTCATCATGACGGATGAGTGTCATTGTGACGGACGGGTGTCATCGTGATGGACGGGTGTAATCGTGACGGACGGTTGTCATCGGGATGGACTGATGTATTAGTAACGGGTGTGTGTCATCATGATGGGACGGACAAGTTAGAGTTGTGCTAGTAAGCAAATTTACAACTAGTAAGTTAACTAGTACGTTAATGGATAAAAAATAATCTAGTAAATTAACTAGTAAGTTATTGGACCAAAATTTTAAACTAGTAAGTTAATGGTCCAAAATTTTGAACTAATAAGTTAATTTTCTAAAATTTTTAACTAGTGTTAATTTTTGAAAATCCTAATAGATATTTTGGCTTTAATTTGAACTAATAGCGTAGTGCATTTAATTTCGGCACTTTCCCAAATGCGCATTTTTGATTTTGGACTATATCTTTAGTAATCCTTGACGGAATACGACGTTTGATAGCTCAAATGAGAGCTAATTATATGTAGATGACTTTCGTGAGCTTTTTATTTGTTATGTTATGATATTTTCATGTGAAATTGTGTAATTTATAAAAAATAAAATTATTACTCGTTTTTAGAACATGGGTATTTCATGATTACGCAATAAATTGGTTAAAAAATTAAACTTTCCTGGTAAAATTTAATCTATTTTCCGAATTTTTAGTCCCCGTGGTTCTACGGTGCGTCTGTGGTGAGCAATCGTTATAAAATAAAATAGTGTAATTTTGGCACACATATTGCTGTAGGTAAAAACGGGTTGAATTCGATGACACCCGTCAGTCACAATGACACCCTCCGGTCACAATGAGACCCATCCGTTACGATGACACCCGTCCGTCACGATTACACCCGTCCATCACGATGACACTCGTCCGTCACGATGACACTCGTCCGTCACGATGAAACACGTCCGTCACGATGACACCCGTCAGTCACGATGACACCCACCGGTCACAATGACACCCATCCGTTATGATGACACCCGTCCGTCTGACACTCGTCCGTCACGATGACACCCGTCCGTCACGATGAAACACGTCCGTCACGATGACACCCGTCAGTCACGATGACACCCTCCTGTCACAATGACACCTATCCGTTACGATGACACACGTCCGTCACGATGACACTCGTCCGTCACAATGACACTCGTCCGTCACAATGACACTCGTCCGTCACGATGACACTCGTCAGTCACGATGACACCCTCCCGTTACGATGACACCCATCCGTTACGACGACACCCATCCGTTACGATGACACCCGTCCGTTACGATGACACCCGTCCGTTACGATGACACCCGTCCGTTACGATGACACCCGTCCGTCATCGTGACTCCCGTCCGTCCGCTGGTTGTTTTTTGGATGGCTGCGTTTGTTAACCACGAGTGTCACATCTTTTTCCCAGATATCCACCTTAGAAACAACATAAACAAGGAACGTGGGTTTACCCCTTTTTACGGGTTTGTTTTCGGGCCATAAAGGTTTTTCATAAAGGCCATAAACCTTTTCCTTAAAGGTGCGGTACCGAGTTAAACTTTTTGTTTTAGTTTTTGATTATTTTTTGTGAAAACCTTATCTCTGCCTCCAATAGCCCACAAAAATTTTTTCGTCAAATTATCTCCAGTTTTAAAAAATATGACCCCCAAAAATTTTTTTTCGACACTTCTGTACTTGAAAGATTGCTCAATGGGTATAAAAATTTAAGTTACAAAATATAAACTCAAAGAAAGCGGCTATTTTCTTCTTTAATTTGATACCCTGATCGTTAAGATTGGTGTCGTTTTAGTCGAGATATTGCGTTTCCCGTACAAAAACTCGCGATTTTTTTTCTAAAAATACGAAGTGACGGCAAAAACGTTGCGCAAACTTAATCAAATCACTACCGCGTTTGATTGTTTCAGCAAAAAAATCGCGGGTTTTTGGTACATGAAATACAATATCTCGACAAATACTGCACCAATCTCAACGATCAAGGTATCAAATTAAAGTAGAAAGTAGCCGCTTTCGTTTAGTGCATATTTTTTAATTTTTTTAACAAAATATCTCCAGTGTTTCAGGAGTTATGATACCCCAGAATTGGCATTTTTTGACAATTCTGTACGTGAAAGATTGCCCATTGGCTACTACGATTTAAATTACAAATTATGCACTCAAAGAAACCGGCTTCTTTTTACTTTATTTTGATACCTGGATCGTCAAAATTGGTGCAGTATTTGTGGAGATATTGCGTTTCTCCTACAAAAGACTCGATTTTTTCGCTAAAAACACAAAGTGAATTAAAAAAAAGGTTGTGCAAACTTCATAAAATCGCTCGTGTCGGTTTTAACAAAAAAGTCGCGGGTTTTTTGTACGGGAAACGCAATATTTCGACAAATACTGCACCAATCTGAACGATCATGGTATTAAATCAAAACAAAATAGCCACTTTCTTGGAGTGCATAATTTGTAACTTAAATCGTTATACCATATTATGCATATTGTGTAATTTAAATTTTAATACCCATTGAGCAATCTTTCACGTACAGAATTTTCGAAAAACGCCATTTTCGGGGGGTCATAACTCCTGAAACACTAGATATAACTTGTTAAAAAAATTTTGCGGGCTATTGAGGGCAGGGGTAGAGTTTTTACAAAAAATTGTCAAAATCGAAGACAAAAAGTTTGACTCTGCACCGCACCTTTAAGCAATCTTTTAAGTACAGAATTATCGAAAAACGCCATTTTTGGAAGCTCATATCTGCTGAACCACTGGAGATATTTTGATGAAAAAATTTTTCTCGGCTATTGGGGACAGGGGTAAGGTTTTCATAAAAAAAAATCAAAAACGAAGACAAAAAGTTTGACTCGGTCGGTACCACACATGGGCAAGTTGGTCCGGAGTGGAGGAATTAAATCCGGAATTAGGGGGGGGCGGGGGCTTAACATTCGAAAAGCTCATTTTATCCATATTGTTTTTTTCCGGAGTGCATTTTACCCATATAGTTTTTCGAGTTTGAAAGAAAAATAGGTAAAAAACGCTAATTTTAGGTCAAAAAGCCCTTTTTATTGCTTAAAACATTCATTTTGAAGAGATTTTTTTTTCATTTTTCCGAAATCGGGGGGTTACCTTTTCACCCCTCCCCCACTTCTGAGTGGAGGGAGAGGGGTTAAACCCCCATCTCAAAATTTGGAAGGGGGTTAACCCCCAACCCCCTCCGTGCCCATGTATGCTCGTTACCACACTTTTAAGTAATGTTTTCATGGAATTAAAAAGAGGTCTGCTTCCTGTTTCCAGCGTGCGGAGACGCCCCCTTTAAACTGCCGCCTGCCTTAATCCAGTCCGACTGTGTATACGTTAAAAAAATGACGCCGAGCGCCGAGGAAACAACTGCGCAGGAACACAACAGTCTGTTTTTTTTTCTAGGAATATAACCCAACCCCTTTTGAGTCTTTCAAAAATAGTTCTTTAAACAAACAAAAAGAGTCCAAAAATACCAAAAATTAAACCAACTGCCGGAACGAATAAAACTCAAAGCGAATCGAAGCCAAAATAATAACACGTGAGCGAAGAAATTGTTAAAATTTATTAATAGTTTCACTAGTTTTCAAGGATTCATGATCATAAATTGAAAGTTTTTGGGTTAATTTCTAATTAAAACCAAAAGTTTTGATGTTTTGATGTTACCAAAAGCTTTAGGATCAAATAAAATTGTTTTAAAATCAAAGCGTTGTTTTTATGAAAAATCTAATTTACCCAACAACTTAAAATTTATATGATTGTAATTCACGATTTGGATGTTGTTTTCTAAATTTTGATTCAGACTAAAAATAATATATTTCAGTGAGCTGAGTTTTTTACCGAGAAATTTTAAGGCTACAAGTGTTTGTTGCTTTAACCAAAAAAATGTCTTGTTGGTTTTTCTGTATCATTAATTACATGAACTCAAAATCATAATAACTTATAAACTGATTGATCGTAAATTTGTACCAATTTCCCATATTAATGTGTGAGTTTAAAGCTATGCTTGATGACATCTGTCTTCATTTTATATCTTATTCCAAAAAAAAATATTCGTACTTGTGTTAATATGAAATTCTACAAATCGTTTTGGCAGATTTCCACAATTAGTTAAAAACAAAACAAATGAAATTCACCTTCGTGACCAATTGATAACAGGGAGACTAATCATGCACACAGCGTCCGCATACGTTGTGGTACCCGATCAAGGTCCGGTCCGTAAATTTTGGCGCGATTGCCGACTGTACCTTTTTTTCTTACTTAACCCGTCCCCTCTTTTGTCTCCCCTCTTTCTCCAACGTATTGGTTTGACCCTTTGCCCCGTCAAATGCAGTAAAGTGACCGTCCCGGGTTAAGTGTAGCAGTGAGGGTTGTGCGAATGGAAAAACCCAGGCCCCAAAAAACTTCTCTACACACAAGTGTAGGAAAAGACATGTTCAAAAATAACGTTCGGTAAATACTTGGTCTTTCCTTACTTAATACACAAATAATTTGAAACTAAAATTCTGCACAAAAATTTTTGAAAAAATCTGGTCCCAAAAAAATTCTTTTTTAGAATGAAATAAGAAACAGACCACCAAATAAATCACTTTTTAAGATTTTAAGTCTAAATAAATTTTAAAAAATTTTAAACTAATCTTCTAAAGTTTAATATTCTTGAAAAACTTTTAAATTTACTGATTTGCTGCTGCCAATATACGGGCTTGGAATGCTTTCAAATTTTAAATTCGTCATTTTTTAGCCCTCGGGGGTCACCCCAAAAAAAAAAATTCGTAGGTGAAAAGCAAAAAATAAAAAAACAACACATTTAATATATAACAATATGATCAGAATCACACACATCGAGCAGGAAGCAAAACAAAAGCTATCTTTTTAGCAGTGTATTAATTTGGCGAAAAATCGCGAAATCCGGATTGAACGATTTGAAAAACCGAGGCCCCTAAAATCCCGTCTATACACAAAGTATAGGAGACGGCGCGTTCAATAATAACGTGAAGTAAATAGTTGGTATTCCCGTACATAAACGTTATATGAATAAAAAGCTAGTGCATCACAGACAGTAAACATTGTTTATTATTTTTGTAATTGTTATAACTTCTATACTTATAATTTAGATGTTGTTAGTGATTAGCCTACAAAAAACGTTTTATTGCCACAAATATAGACCATAGCACAAAGTTTTGTAAAATTTTCTGCCAAAATGAAGCTTTTCTAAAACGACTAGAGTTTTACAAAGAGGTGCTCGCTAGGTATGTGATTTTGTAAAACCGCTAATAATAATGTTGTTACTATTTGCAATTACTAAATTGCTTCATACAAACAACAAATCATCGCGAGGGATTCTATCGTGGTCTGCAAGGCTTCTTTGAAACCAATCATCCGAGCCTGGGCGAAATTATTCAGGATGCTTTCATGCTTAGTTTCTTATATTAATTCACACGAAATTTTTATATTCTTTACTTAATGTAAAGAAATTTTTATAATAAAAAAAACTTAAATTTTATAGCTTTATTAATTAATTTTCTGGCTTTTGAATTGAAAATAAATTTAAGGTAAAATGTTTAATAAAAAAATAATTTGTGTTAATGATTAAAATAAATAACCCAAAAGCTTTAAAAAAAACAAAAAAATCCTTCAAAATAAGCAGCACAGAGAGGCCGGATGGATTTTTCACCGGATGGTTTTAGTTATTACGATTGAATCTTATTTATAAATATTATGTATTCTTGTGTTTATTAATTTTAATTTAAGAAAGTTGTAAAAATAAATTAATTTTTTTGCAAACGAAAAACAATTTAAATTAAATTTAAACATTAGAAAAACATAATTAAATATATTTCAAAACTATTCTACACAATTGCAAAAAATTAACAAGAAACAACGAAATAAAATGAAACTCCGCAAAAAAACAACAACAAGTAGGAAAAAATATAACAAACAAATAAATCATTAACACAATTAAACCAAAAAAACCCCCACGTTTTCATATAAGTCAAATGATGCCATCGTACTACACTAATATGTTGTTTACGTTATAAAAAACACTATAGAAAAGTTGCTCTTCGGTTTTTCGAGCCCCGTTCCGGCGGATTCAACGCTTCATAAAAAAATTTGAAAGCCGATTTCGCTCAAATTTTCAGAAAAAATCGAAAAAGTATGTTTTAACAGCATATTAAGCGGCGTTTCTTATTCTTATTTCATACTAATAAAAAAGTTTTTTTTTGGACCAGGTTTTTTTCACCGAATCGGCCGTAGTGATGAAAAACAACTTTTTTCTAATCTTTTCAAAACATAGCCAAGAGTCTGTGAGCTATGCTAAAATATATATTTCGTACATATTCTACCTCACGTTATGGTGATATAACTTTTTAAAGTTAAAGACTCGTCGCCAGTCCGCATCATTTTTGTATAAACTATAGTTCACAAATCAATTGAATTTAATTTAATCCAAGCGGAACTCCGGATAACATCACTGATACCGGTATATACTCTTTGCATATACGAGAATCATCAACAAATATGAATCCTGAATATATTGTGTATACTATTTGGGGCTGTCTGTGATTGCTTTTGGGAGTTAAGTCCCCCAACGTTTTTAGGGGGTCAAAAATGTATTATTTCCTCACTTTTTTTCTAAACAGTAAAAAATGAATACTAAAGGCAAACCAGACGTGGCTGGTTTATTGCAAGCTAGGGGTGTCTTTAGTCCCAGCAAATGACATTTCAAAATCAAGGAGGGGGGTCTAGGCACAGGTGGGCAGCCTCCGAATTTTGGGAGGGGTATACCTGACCTCTGAAATTGGGGGGGGTGTCCCAAAATTTTTTTGGGTATACTTTAAGTACCTATTTTTAGTACTGGGACCCCCCAAAATTTGGTAGGGGGGTTCAAGGGTACCCGTACCCCAAAGTTTAGGAGATGTCGGCTATAATCGGAATTTTTTCAGGGGTGGGTATAGTATACATAGATGTTTTTGTGGGGGGGGGGCGACAAAGGGGTCCACCCATCCCCTAGAGCCAAAATTTTGGCCTGACCCCTCTAGCGAGGCTGACCCCACTCCCAACCAATTTGGAAGTATATTTTTTATTTACGTCAAAAACACGGTTTTTTAGTTAAAACAGTGTTTAAATACACTTTTTAGGCCTAAATAGGCGGTTTTAGTACATAAAATTCAATATTAGACCTAAAAAAACTTAAATTATTAAGTTAAAAAAATTTTGTTGAAATTTTGCACCCAGGGTCGACCCCCCTAAAAAGCCAGGGGAATCTGCACTCCCCCCCTAAAAATTTTGGGTTTTCCACCCAGGGGTGGACCCCCCTAGCGGACCCAACCAAAAACATCTATGATAGTATAACCCCCTGGCAAGCAAAACACTTTTAAACTATTGTTTATTGTTTTTTTATAGGATAATACTACATATAATTGAACAAAAAACGATATTCTGGCATAAAAAGGGTGTAAAAACATGAATTTGTGTTAAAAATTAATGTTTTGGAAAATAATTTAGTATATAGAATACTTAAAATTTTCTCAAACAGGGCGGGTGGCTAGATTTCAAATTCTAGAAGGGGGTTAAGGGTACCAATTTAAAATTTGGGGGGGCGGGGAGACCATACATGGGCAAGTTGGTCCGGAGTGGGGGGGGGGGGGGTTAAACCCCAAATTAGGGGGGGGGGGTTAAAATCCGAGAAACGCAAAATACCCATATCGTTTTTTTTCTGGAGTGCATTTTACCCATATCGTTTTTCGATTTTGAAGGAAAAATAGGTCAAAAACGCTAATTTAAGGTCAAAAAGCCCTTTTTATTGCATTTTTGAGCTTTTTATTGCTTAAAACATTCATTTGGACCTCAAAACTTAAGTTTGGAGGCAGTTAGAAGTCATTTTAAAGACATTTTTTTTCTTCATTTTTCCAAAATTGGGGGGGGGTTAACTTTTTATCCCCCCACTTCGGTGGGGGGGGGTAAACCCCCACTTCACATAATTTGGGGGGGGGTTAACCCCCCCCAACCCCCCCCGTGCCCATGTATGGGGGAGACCTCCTAGGTAATTTCCAGGGGGGATTTAGAGGTAGTGGGGTGGACCCCATCCTTCCTCTTCCATTTTTATCCATGCTATGAATATTTTATACAGCCCTGTATTAGCACTGTTGCTGATATGATCAATGGTCACACCCCTCAGTAAATTTTTTTTTTAAATTTACAATTTATTCTGTAGAAACATCCAATTATTTGTCAGCTTATACTACAACAAAATTCATGTGTATATTTACGGTTTTTAATGTTTATAATAATAACCTATATTTTCATGCTTTTCTACAAAAATATGCTTTATTTATGTATTTTTGTAATCATTACAAAAAATCATAATGTTAATTATTTCATTGCATTAAATTCTTAGTCTGTACTTGTGATGTTTTGACCCTCCAATATTATGCTCTAAGCTCCAACAATTTAAAGTCGAGGGAGCTCTGCCCTTTAAATATTTAAAACTATTTCTATTGTTGTAATTTAATTTTGAAAACAATTTTGTTAAAAAAAATTCAACATAATAATCTATAGCATCATAATCATTCTTAATGAATTCGGTGGAAAAAACTAAGGCGGGGCTCCACTCCAGAGATCATCTTTATTCTGAATAAATTCTCAAATTTTGCAATGAAAACATTTTATTTATAAGCAACCAATAATAGTAAGGAGTTTTACCAATGTCATAATGTTTTCATGTCATTTGTTTGGAAAAACTTTTTTGTTTTATATCAAAATATAAATTATAAAAACTTTAAGTTTTTTTTTGTCACAACAGTACAAATGAATGTGAATAAAATGAATTTTATTTTAAATTCAAATACTTTTATTTATGAATGAGAAACAGTGCTTACTTTTATTTAAAAGATTATTGTTTATTGCACAGGGTAAAAAATAAAAAAAGAAACAAACAAACAATTAGTGCAATACAAAACCAACACAAATAAAACCAAGTGTAAATAAATTTGCAAAATATTCAGTTAGTAATGGTATTATTAATTGCAGCACAATGTTAATTTTTTGCATAATCGATGTTTTTGTTCCAAATATACAACCACAACAATAGTTGAAAAATAGTGTGTGCACAGTATACACAAGAATTGCCATTAAAGGGCTGAACAAGATAAAAAAATTTTTGTTAAAAATTTGATGTGCACTACAAAATTTGATTGGGCATATTTTACTTAAAAACGTTGACTTAGACAAAAATTATGTAAATGTTTGGCTAACATAAAATTTATTACATTAACAAAGGTTTAGTATAGATCGACCCTACTGGTAGGAAAATATGGTCACCTAAAATTTTTTTTCCAATATACATCATTTTTGTACAGAATTTCAGACCTGTGCACGGTTTGAAAATGCCCCCCTTTATTGGAGGATTTGCCCCCCCCCCCGCGGAAAAATGAAAAAGTACCCAAAAATTATGACGCCATTTTTTACCTATTATGACGCCATCATTGAGAAATTTTTGCAGTTTTTAGCCTATTTTAATGCAATTTAAGCTATTATAGACTTATTTTTACCTTATTTTCGCCTTTTTGTCACTTTTTCCCCCTTTTCCCTTCTTTTTACTCCTTTTTTCTCTTTCCCACTGCTTGCCACCCCCCGTGCCCTCCGTTTTGTAATTGCCGCCAGGGGGGGGGAGGCAGTGCACAGGTCTGGAATTTAGTTAGGGATAAATTTAATTATTTTTAGTCACAAGAGTTTGATGCTTAAATTTTCAATTTTGCAAATTATGTTTGCTTGCCCAAATGCTACTTTTAGTTACTGTGGACTCACTTTTAATAAATCTTTTAAAACAACATATAATTTTAAAAAAAATTAACAATTTAATTTTTGCCATAAAAGGTAATATTAACATGGAAATTATATTTTAACATCCAGCACAAAATTACTATAAAACTGCACATCACTTGACCATAATAATTATACAGTAAATATTAAGCTGAGTAAAGAATATAATTACATACAATGCATCAAAACAGTAAACGCTAAATTAATTATTTACTAAATAATCACTTTTAAACACGTTTGTGGAGTAAAATATAAGCGCGCTGCAGTGCAAGTATGCCCATTGCTTGATGTATGGGGAATACTGCAGTAATAAACAAATCTAAATTAATTTGATTAACAAGTTCAATTAAGCACGAGATTCCAACTCTAAAACATGTCACAATTTTGTTGATTTATTTTTTTTAATCCTTGTTTTTAACGATTTATAAACTGAATGATCTTTAGAAAAATTTACCTTAACCCATTCCCCTAATTGCCTTTTTCTCAGTGACAACCATGAAAGATTTGTAGGACCTATATCACACTTCCTTCATACCTATTTTTTTGCAGGAGTAGCGCCCAGTCAGGGAGCAAAATGAAAAAGCGTACCTGGCAAAATACAGATTTTTGTCAGGGATACAGTGTACTACTAAGGATATTTCATGTTGCAAAAACTAGCATATTGCTACCATACAGCTTTAACCATTTCAATTTGCTCGCGCTTAAAAAATTATGTATGAAAGAAGTACAACCTAGGTCATACAAAGAGCTTACCGCGGTAAGATTTATGTATGACATTTTTCATACTAAAATATCACCACCAGGGATGAAGGTTTTACCTTTGTCATATGAATGTTTCACGGTTGTAGTAGAAGGTAAAGCCTTCAAGGAAATGGGTTAAACATTTAATTTGCTATCAATACTTAGCAAGCGGGACTTGGGAGGGAACTTAAAGACAATAAGGAGACATTATTCACTCAAGTACAACTAGTTTTTTGTACTGCTGACTCATTTTATCAAGATCATGCATAAACTGAGGCATAGATGCGCAAAGCCTGCAATTGATTGTTCTACAAACATTATCTGAAGTACTATCACAATTTTCAATATCAAATATGAGAACAGATGATCCTACAAGTGCACTTATGGGAACATCCAAATGCTGGGGCAACCAGCAGGATAAAATTTCTTCATACTCATGAACTAGTTCCCATCTTTTTACTTGAGGAGTGTTTTTTTCCAAAGTTTTTATTTTCAAATTTTTATGTTCACGCCCCTGTGCAGAAACTAATCCTAAACCTCTCCTAAAACGTTTAAAACAAATTTTTGTTTCAAAAGGAATAATATAACCAATTGTAAAATCTACTTGATCAAAGTATTCCCCTTCTGCAATTTCCACCTTGCCTGTATGATACCTTCGACAGTTACTTTCCAGATCATTAATAATTTGGGGTGTGGTATTAATTCTGTTCATATCTCGCGTAATTTCTGTCAAAAGAGACCCAAAAAAATGAAATGTTGATATCAATTTTTTACCGCGGATATTATTTGGATTCACCTGCAAAAAACACTCTTCAGTAATTTTATGAAAATTTTTACATAGTTTTTCAACCTCCAAACCCGTCAAACGGAATGCAAAATTGGTCAAATTTATGGATTTTCCTGTCCAAGCTTCTGACAAAACCCTACTTAATCTATTACAACCCTTTTGTTTTAGTGTTTCAACAACGATTTTGTATGGATGGGAGCTCGGCAAAGAAGAAAATGAAAGTGTCTGGTTACATTCCAATATAACACCTAAACTCTTAAGAAATCTTTTAAACAAACTATTCCAAGCAAGAATTCCAACATGCAAAACACAAGGCGCCAAAAAATCACTAAGTTTACCAATGTGACACCTTTCAACGCTTCTCATGTTTTGGTTTTTTAAAAATTGTAACACCTTTAAACGATTGTTTATTTCCATTTTATTTAATTCTCTTATGTTTTCAGATTGCATAAAAGATTGTAATTTTTGTAATTCGTTAAGGCGAGTTTGATAGGTGTATTTTTCAAAAACTGTGATTTGCGTGTTTGGCACTTCTTGACCCGTACTTGAATCAACTATTTTCGCATCTTTCTGTTCAGGTGTAATAACAATGCCATTAGTTTTTTTTGTATCATTTTTTGAAGCATGCAAAAAATCAGTAAACATATGAGCAGAATTGGATATAGCTCCCACTGAAATGGAAATGTATTTTTGATCTCCAATAAATGCACCAAATTCAAATTTTATAGTTTTTTTTAAAAAACGGCCCTGAATATTTACCTCAATTTCATGATTCTCACCACAGATTTTATTTAATTCTTCTGATATTTTAAAATGATAATTTTTTACAACTGAAGATTTTTCACTTAAATTGGCTCCTAGTACTAAAAGAACATTATCAGGCGCATGTACAGGATTAGCTTCAAGTAAATTTATTGAGATGTTTACTGCATTATCTTTACCATCTGGATACCCATCCCCTCCCAAACCTATGTGAAAAACATTTTCATTTGTAAGCCAATTAACATTGTCATTAGATTCTCTAAATGCTTTAACAGCCAATGATTTCAGACAATCAATTATATTTTTTCGAAACATCCCTCGATTCTCAAAAACTGAATTATTTGATTTAAATTTTTCTGTATCTGATAAAAGCTCTGTTGTGGAAACCAATTTTTTATTCATATTTAATTCAATTTTTAGTCTTTTTCTCGTGCTTTTGTAAGGTGTGTATCCAATTAGAGGAATTTTCTTTTTAAATGCATGATTTATTCTTGCTAAAGAGTTACATTTTCTCTGTGACAATATTCGACCTTCTGCGTAGAAAGAAGCTACACTTCTTACAAAATTATCATCACTGGACTTAAACACCTTCAAATCAGAATTTGAAACCTTTTTCACCCCATTGTAAAATGATATTATTATAGGGTTATTAGTTATCATGTTTTTAATTTCAGTAGCAGGAGTATAATATGCCAATGTTTCTAAAAGCAATTGTCTTGCATCAATGATTCTTTGAGTATCTTTTTGAACACCATTTTTGTGTGTGACGATATCCCACAGCCACCTCCGTAATCTTCGTTTTTGACGAGCAGAGCTTGCAATATAACCGCGACTGGATGAATAATTAATTTTTTCTAAAGTCTTTTGGGTTTTGATTTTTTTAGAGCGTTTTTTCGGGAAAATTTTTGCGTCTGTTTTTAAACTTTCCTTGTTTTGTTTCGGGGGTGTGGAGGTTGTTTCTTCATTATTCATAAAAACCAATTTACGTTTAACTTTAGAAAGACTAGTTTGGTTTTCTACACTAGGATAACTGAGAAGCGAGTTATTGTCAGTTTTTTCTTTTTGACATATGGAAGACTTTTGATGTCGCTTTAGGTTGGATATGTTACAAAATTCTTTTTTACAATTCTCACAAACCCAAGGACTGTGTTGGTGTTTCTTTTGAATTGATAGTGTAGAGGGTTGTTGTGGGAAATGGCTTGTAATATAATGTTGCCGTTTTGTTTGAACTAATACTGGAGTGAGCTCTTGTGGTAAATTATTATTAACATGGTTAAAACACAAAACACTAGGCTGATTTCCTGGATTTTGCCTAGCTTCAGATGTAGATAAAAGGAATACAGTGCGCGGTTGCGGTGTTAAGAGCAGGTACTGGTTTCTACCTTCAGAATTCATCCCAAACCTAAGTAATAAAAAGCTTTTTAGCATATTTCTGACATTTTGTTTAAAAAAATAACAGTAGCTACATGGTTTTATTTTGATAAAAGCGCATTTTAATAAACACACATATAATTTTTTTAAAAATAAACCTGATTTAAATAACTTCTAAAATTATTAAGGAAAATTTCTTTTTTACTTTAGGTGAATTGTTTTGAAAAGACACAATAAAAATGCAAAAAAATTAAGCAAAACTACGATACATATGTGAGAAAGGGGGGAAGGGTTAGGGTCAAGGCATAGGTGGGCGGGGGGAGGGCTTATACCTCTTAAAAATTCCGATTACTGCCAACAACTCCTTCCCCCTAAAATTTTGGGGTACCAGACCCCCCCCCTTTAAATTTGGGGGGAAGGGTCCCAGTACTAAAAACGCTAGTTAGTTAGTTAGTCCTGCACCCAGCTGTCAAGTAAACAATTAACTGTCTGTAATTGTTGAATGCAGGTTGTTATACTTTTAATTTTAATTAGAATTATATTAAAACAATAAAAATATGCTTTGCAATGCAATGAAGTATGTTAGAAACATTGAGGTAGAACAAGATCCACATGAAAACACGCTTACAGCTAAAGGCACTTACTTGGAGGCCCAGGATTTACCACAACTATTTTATGAATCACTCAAGCTATTGACAAATGAAGAGAATTCAAAATAGCCATGTAATGTAATATTAAATTTTGAAATGCAGGATGTAAGGAACTTTTAAAAATCCATATTTGATTGCTTGATAAAATAATAAATTTTGACGTTGTGCTGGTGTTGAATAAGAAATAAGTTTCATTGGAGCATTCTCTCCCAGTCAAACACACCTTGAAGAACCACTAGCATAAAATATATTTTCTTCTTAAAATATGGTAAAAGTTTCTATCAAATATTTAGATATACACAGGATATATTGTTTTCCAATTTTCGCTAAAAATTAATTACGCAAGTATGAATACACATGCGGACACACAAACACAAACACACACACACTTACACACGCGCGCGCGCACACACACACGCGCGCGCACACACACACACACACACACACACGCGCGCGCACACACACGCGCGCGCGCACACACACACACAAACATAGGTGGGCAGGGGGGGGCAGGTTTTGGGGGGGATTTTTATACCCCCCAAAATTTCGGATTTTGCTGACACCCCCCCCCCCCCCCTAAATTTGGGGTACCCGGGGACACCCCCCCCAAATTCGCCTCCGGGAGAAAAATTTTTAAGCGTTATAAAAGAACTAAAAAAATTTTCCGCGCTTCGCGCGAAATGTTTATTACTTTGTTTGTGTCATTACTTCATTTTTTCCCTATTATTCAATAAAAATATATTAACAAATATATTAATTATTCAATAAAATAAATTTATATATAGTACACCTATGTTATCAGTACTATTTTTGTTAGGGTACTATAACTTTAACCATATTCATACGCAAAATTTGTAGACATCAGGCAATAAATAGTTTTGTTATATAAAATTTTACTTCATCGCCATATTAATTTTGAAGATCAAACAAAATTGTATATAAATTAGGTAAAAAAAAATAAAGTAAAATGTGTGTTTGCGCTATCACCAGGGGACAATTTTTAAGCAGGTTTTAGTACATATTTCTAGCACGCGTCGGCTGGCACCGCCACGCGGGGCAGGCGGCGGCACTTCGCGCCGCTTCTATGACACTTTTTCTCCCCCAGACCTCCCCCCCAAAATGAAATCCTGGATACGCCACTGCCCCTGGCTACGCCCATGTTATGTATATAATCTTTAATTAAATATAAGATTATGGATTAAAAAGTTTGTGATACTTGACTTTATAATCAAGACAATAAAATTAGTTTTCTATTATTACGTAATTATTAAAAAAACTATGATTTCTAATCTAATTATAAGAATATATAAACACATTATAATTAAAAGAATTAAAAAATAAAATTTATAAGTTGCAATAAGGTTTTATTTTAATTTTACACAGTTTTAAAGCATTTATAAGCTTGTTTTACGTTTTTTATGCGTTTTAAGCCCATTTTAAGGCAGCGCGGAAATATTGGGTACACCCCCCTTAAAATCTGGGTCTTGCCAGACACCCCCCTAAAATTTGACCCCCCCAAAAATCCGAGAGGCTACCCACCTATGCACACAAACATACACAGGTGTTTTTGGGGAGACAGAGGGGTTCTCTCCTCCCCTAGAGCAAAAATTTTGGACTCCCCTGGAAAAAATTCAGGGGCCCCCCTTCCCCCCAAAGCTCGAGAGCGGTCCGGTCTGACCCCCCCCCTAGAGAGGCTGACCCCCCTCCTAATCAATTTGAAAGTATATTTTTTATTTACTGCCAACAACACGGTTTTTTAGTTAAAAACAGTGTTTAAATACACTTTTTAGGCCTAAATAAGCTGTTTTAATACATAAAATTCAATATTAGACCTAAAAACACTTAAATTATTGAGTTAAAAAAATTTTGTTAAAAATTGGGACCCCCCCAAATTTGAAATTTCGCACCCAGGGTCGACCCCCCCTAAAAAGCCAGGGGGGTCCTCCTGACCCCCCTGGACCCCCCCCTAGCGGACCCAACCAAAAGCACCTATGCAAACATACATACACATGCGCGCATACACACACATTCAGACCTGAGCACGGTCTGGAAATGCCCCCCCGTTTTATTGGAGGATTTGTCCCCCGCCAAAAAATGAAAATGTACCCTAAAATTATGACGCCATTTTTGATCTATGATGACACCATCATCGCAATTTTTAGCCTATTTCAATGTATTTTAAGCCATTTCAGACCTATTTTTACCTTATTTTTGGTTTTTTGTCCCTTTTTCTCTTTTCCCCTCTTTTTTTCTTCCCCCCTCCCGTTTCAAAAAAGTTGCCCCCCGTGCCCCCCACGTTTAAACCCCGAGGGGGTAGTGCACAGGTCTGTATATATATATATATATATATATATATATATATATATATATATATATATATATATATATATCAGGGACGTACCCAGGGAGGGCGGGGGGGGGGGGGCGACAGCCCCCCGAAACGGTCGGACAGAGGGAAAATTAAGGATACTGGTTGGGCGGGGGGGGGGGGAAGGTGGCGGCCGCCCCCCCCCAAAATGGTTGCCAGATAGTAAAATTTGGGGGTTTTCAGAGGCTAAAAATTGAAAATTTTCTAGCGCCCCGCTAATCGCTCGGCGCCAAACTATAAAATAATTTTAGTACCCCAATTGACCCCCAAAACCCAAAAAATTTTTCCGCTTCGCTTTGCTCAGCGGTCACTTTCAATAGTATACATATATACATGGGCGTAGCCAGGGGGGTCTAGACCCCCCTTTTGGGTCGACAAAGGGAAAATTTTGGAGTTAGACCCTCCCTTTTGGGTCGCCAAGGATAAAAATTTGGGGGTTTAGAACGGTCATTTTTTAAAAGTTTTCTCGCGCTTCGCTCCGCTCAGCGCTCGATTGATTATATAGTCTCCACTTTCTAATTTGTGTTACTTTGTTTTGTAATCTTGGTATGACCACGCTGGACCCACCCAATTCTTAATGTTTTAATTGGTCTCCACTTCTAAATTTGTGTTACTTTGTTTTGTAATCTTAATACCACCATGCTAGACCCCCCTTTAGATTGTTATATAGTGGTATTAAAAATTTAAAGGTTAGGAGAAGTAATTTTAAAAACATTTTCTCGCACTTTGCATTGCTCAGCTGTAATTCAATGTACTCATTTTTATGTTTTTAGGTTTTTAATGTTTATGAAATCGAAAATTTTAAGATATCAAATTGGTGGTAAAAAATTTTTTCTTTGTTTCATGGAGTTATTTTTATTGAATAATAGTAAAATAAAGTATGTGACATAAACAAGGCAATAATCACTCCGCGCGAAGCGCGGAAAATTTTTTTAACCCTTTTATAACGTTCAGAATTTGGATCCCCCTGGACCCCCCCTTTCGGAAATTTTGTTCAGGGTTGGACTCCCCCTTTCCAAAATCCTGGCTATGCCCATGCATATATATATATATATCTCGCTATTTATTTTGCCTAATGCTAATGTTATTTCAAAGTTAGTATAATATTTTTTTTGGTAATAAGTACACAAAAAGCAAAACAAACAATCATATTGGTTGATTTATGTACACCCCCTCCTAAATTTTCCAGCCGCCTATAGCATTGGCTCGGATTTTTTTCATATAGGTAGGTAGGTATCCTAAAAAACATGGAGTCGAGATGCTGCTCATGTGCTTTGGTTTATAATGTGGGTGTTGAAAGGTCTCTTAATTCTTTTTTTTTTTGTGAAATCCAGGCTCTGCTAATGTATGCTAATATAATTTTTAACTAAGAAAACATGTTTTTATCGCTATAAACATTAGATAATAGGTTATTAGGCCAAAAACAATGTATTATACAGTTTTATGTATGTTTATCCCTGCTTTTTTAACGTTTTTAAAAATTAAGCCCCCAAAAATTTGGGGAGGGGGGGGAGCCCCTCCCACCAAAATTCATTTTTGTACGACAATCCGCCCCCCCTCCCCAAAAAAATAAAACTCTGGGTACGTCCCTGATATATATATCTGGTTTTAACCCTAGTTTTGACCCACGTTTTCAGAAAATAATTGTTAGATATAAACTGAAAAAAATGAATAGGTAAAATATACGTACTTACTGTTGTGGTACTACTTTCCTATGCCAGTGGACTAGAGAAAAAACAAGACATATTGTCGAAAATCTGGGTTGTTGCCACTGCTTTTGGCGTCCGGTTTAGTTGAGTGAGCCATACCTAAACGTAGCAACTAGAGTACACAAGTTGGCGAGAAATTTAAACTAAAAATTATATTTTAATTATTATAATACCATAATAGATGTCAAAACGCCATTAATTTTCATTTTTTCCCATTATTATTTGAATCATGTTTGTTTTTGAACATTTGTTAGGTCCAAAAATGAGTTTCTCTTGCGATTCCTAGCTACTCCACTGACTGTTTACCACAATTTGCACAAAAACTTTGGTATTTTTAAAGATTCATTTGGCATAAAGCAGAATCATTCATAACAATAAAAATAGGGCCTAACCGGATCCGGACCGGATCTGTATAAAATTTTTCAAACCTAATAACATTGTCTAATAATGAAAAAAAATCATAAAAAGGTATGGTATTGGCTTAATTAATACATACCAAATAACCGCAATACAACAAAAACAATGGTATAAGCTTAGGCTTTCTAAATGGTACCAATGAAATATATATATAATGAAATAATAAAAAAAAAACTTATAAAACAAAATTAGTGTTAAAGAATAAATATGTTAGTTACCTATATGAGATAACTCTGTCATTTTTTTCCTAATAAAACAAACATACTATGAATCCAGTTGATTCCTCTTGAGAGAGTGGCGACCATTATGACAATGCTTAAAATTTGGATATTATTTTTATAGCGCTTTAAAACTTACTAGTGATTGGGATATAGAAAATTAAAAAGATTTCTGTAAAAGTTACCAAACAAATGCGAATTATTTTAAGAAAATAGTTGCTGATGATGAATCGCACAAACAAGAATTGTTTGGAGGTAGACCATGATGAGAGCTAAATAAGGGTTTATGAAGACCCATCAGTGCGTCTCATTAGTATGGTAACAAAATATTTTATGTTATGTTAAATAATTTAAGTATTTGGTGGTCTATTTTATGTCAAAATAACACTATTATTAATTAATTAGGCTATTTTACACAAAAAAGAATTTTGAATATAATTAAACTCTGAGTCACCAGATCCGATCCGGTAAAAAAAAATGGAAACTTATTTTTTAAACGATTTTTTAAAGATTTTCCCCCCTCTTAATAATGGTGCACAGAAAAAAATAGAAATTTATTTAAACGATTCTTAAAAAAATTTTCCCTCTTAATAATGAAATTTACTTGAACGATTTTTAAAGAATTTACCCCTCCTAATAATGGTGCACAGAATAAAAAAATTGAAAATTATTTGAACGATATTTAATGAATTTCCCCCTGGCTTAATAATGTTACCGGTACATAAAAAATCGAAACTTATTTTTTAAACGATTTTTTAAAGATTTTCCCCCTTCTTAATAATGGTGCACAGAAAAAAAATCAAAATTTATTTGAACGATTCTTAAAAAATTTTTCCCTTTTAATAATGGTGCACAGAATACAAAAATCAAAATTTATTTGAACAGTTTTTAAACAAATCCCTCTGGCTTAATAATTTTGCACAGGAAAAAAGCAAAATTTATTTGAACAATTTTTGAAGATTTTCCCTCTGCTTTTTAATAATGTATAGTTCACAGGTAGAAAAAAATCGAAATTTATTTGAACGATTTCTGAAAAATTCCTCCCCTCCCCCTCTTAATAATGGTGCACAAAAAAGAATCAAAATTTATTTTAACGCTTTATAAAGAATTTCCCCTTCCTCTTGTAATAATGATGCACAGAAAAAAAAAATCGAAATTTATTTGAACAGTTTTTGAGGAATTTCTCTTGGCTTAATAATGTTGCACAGAAAAAAAATCGATATTTATTTGAACGATTTTTGAAGATTTTCTCCCTGCTTGCATCAAAAAAGAATCAAAATCCATTTTAACGCTTTATAAAGAATTTTCCCTTCCTTTTGTAATAATGGTGCACAGAAGAAAAAAATCGAAATTTATTTGAACAGTTTTTAATGAATTCCCCCTTGGCTTAATAATGTTTCACAAAAAAAAAATCGAAATTTATTTGAACGATTTTTGAAGATTTTCCTCCTGCTTTTTAATAATGTATAGTTCACAGAGAGAAAGAAAATCGAAATTTATTTGAACGATTTCTGAAAAATGCCTCCCCCTCTTAGTAATGATGCACAAAAAAGAATCAAAATTTATTTTAACGCTTTATAAAGAATTTCCCCTTCCTTTTGTAATAATGGTGCACAGAAAAAAATCGAAATTTATTTGAACAGTTTTTAAGGTTTTTAAGGAATTCCCCCTGGCTTAATAATGTTGCACCGAAAAAAAATCGAAATTTACTTGAACGATTTTTAAAGAATTTACCCCTCTTAATAGTGGTGCACAGAAAAAAAAAACCGAAAATTATTTAAACGATATTTGATGAATCTCCCCCGGGCTTAATAATGTTATACCCCCTAGCGCCCCCCGGGGGTCAAATCAAAAAACGGAGGTCGGATTCGTAATCAGGACCTACAAAAACCCCGGAGTACATGTTTTGAGGTAAAACTGGTATATAGTCAGAATGCCTCCCAAGGGGGGGGGGAGTTGCACGTGCACCTTCCTAGAGCCCCCCCTTTGGGGTCAAATCAAAAAACGGAAGTCGGATTCGTAATCAAGACCTATAAAAACCCCCAAAAACGTGTTTTGAGGTAAAACCGGTATATAGTCAAAATGCCCCCCAGGGGGGGGGGAGTTGCACCCCCATAGCGCCCCCCCATGGTCAAATCGAAAAACGGAGGTCGGATTTGTAATCAGGACCTACAAAAACCCCTGAGTACGTGTTTTGAGGAAAAACTGGTATATAGACAGAATGTCCCATAAAGGGGGGGGTTGCACCCCCCTAGCGCCCCCCGGGGAGTGAAATCAAAAAACGGAGGTCGGATCGTAATAAGCAGTGGCGTGCCCAGGAGGGGGGGCGGGGGGGGGGGCGGTCGCCCCTCCCCCCCCGAAATTCGGCGAAGCCGGATTTTTTTGTAAGGGGGGACCCTTACGTTTTTTGAATTTTGGGAGAGAAAATTTTTTTTCTTAAATATTAATACAGAAACTTTCCTGATGCCTTCCAAAAGCATATTAATAGTCAAAAACCCAAATTTTCCCCGCTTCACGGGTAGTTTAAATTGACAATTTATCTCAGTTTTTCCATTTCCATCGATTTTGCCGCTCAATATTTAAGGCATACATGTTAAATACAACTACTATAAACACTATTAACCTTTTATTAACGTTTTAAACACATGTTTTAAATAGATAGGAATAAAAAAACTTAAATTTTGTTTTAATTATCATCTGGAATTAAAATTTCTAGTGTATTTTAGCGCCTTAAATTAAAAATTTTCTCGCTCGGGGGGCATTCTGCCCCCCCGGACCCCCCATTTCTGGGGGGCTGCCGTCCCCCAGACCCCCCCTCAGGGTTAGTATGTACCCCCCAGACCGCCCCCCCGAAATGAAATCCTGGGCACGCCACTGGTAATAAGGACCTAAGAAAATCCCCAAAAACGCATTTGAGGTGGTTTTGAGGTAAAACCGGTATATAGTCAGAATGCCCTGGGGGGGTTGCACCCCTTGCGCCCCCTGGGGGGGGGTCAAATTAAAAAGCAGAGGTCGGATTCGTAATCAGGAACTACAAAAACCGCCGAAAACGTGTTTTGAGGTAAAACTGGTATATAGTCAGAATGCCCCCAAGGGGTTGCACCCCCCTAGCGCCCCCAGGGGGTCAAATCAAAAAAAAAAGCCGGATTCGTAATTAGGACCTACGAAAACCGCCAAGTATGTGTTTTGAGGTAAAACTGGTATATAGTGAGAATGCCCCCCAAGGGGGGGGGGAGAGTTGCACCCCCTAGCGCCTCCCCTGGGGAGTCAAATCGAAAAACGGAGGTCGGATTCGTAATCAGGACCTACGAAAACCCCCGAGTATGTGTTTTGAGGTAAAACCGGTTATATAGTCAGAATGCCCCCAAGGGGAGTGGGTGCACCCCCTAGCGCCCCTCCCCCCGGCGGTCAAATCGAAAAACAGAGGTCGGATTCGTAATCAGGACCTACAAAAACCCCCGTGTACGTATTTTGAGCTGGTTTTGAGGTAAAACGGGTATATAGTCAGAATGCCCCCAAGAAGGGGTTGCACCCCCCTAGCACCCCCCGGGGGTCAAATCAAAAAACGGAGGTCGGATTCGTAATCAGGACCTACGAAAACCCCCGAGTATGTGTTTTGAGGTGGTTTTGAGGTAAAACCGGTACATAGTCAGAATGCTCCCCAAGGTTGGGGGGTTGCACCCCCCTAGCGCCCCCCGGGGGGATCAAATCGAAAAACGGAGGTCGGATTCGTAATCAGGACCTACGAAAACCCCCGAGTATGTGTTTTGAGGTAAAACTGGTAAATAGTCAGAATGCCCCCCAAGGGAGGGGGGTTGCATCCCCTAGCGCCCCCCGGGGGTCAAATTGAAAAACGGAGGTCAGATTCGTAATCAGAACCTACGAAAACCACCGAGTATGTGTTTTGAGGTAAAACTGGTATATAGTGAGAAAGCCCCCCCCCCTCAAGGGGGGGTTTCACCCCCTAGCGCCCCCCGGGTAGTTGAATCGAAAAACGGAGGTCGGATTCCTAATCAGGACCCCCCGAAAACGTGTTTTGGGGAAACTCGGCGAAAATTTTGCAACTGTATCGTTCTACCTTAAAAAGAATTAAGAATCTTAAAAAAAAGAAGAATTCTTAAAAAGAATCTTAAGAAAAAAAATCTTGAAAAGTATTTTAAAAATAAGATACATAGGAATACAAAAATATTTAAAAAAATATTTTCAAAATGTTATGTGAGATAGGTAAAATAAATTTTTATTGTTCTCTCTGTATTATTAAATATAACCTCACATCTAATCCCTAAAATCCTCTGATAGGGGTGGGGCCTTTGACTAACATTCTACATCAACAACAGTGCTGATATAGGGTGGTAGGCGGTAATATGGAATATCCATGGCCGGCCCGCTTCAGCTTTAAAAAAAAAAGGAATTTAAAAAATATAAAAAACATATTTTTAAAATTTCTTTATAAATAAACACGTTTAGTATTACAAATAACAAATAATAAACACGCTTAAGTATTACAAATAAAAACAAAAAAGGGAAATAAAATACGCGACGCTACCTGCGCTGTGTTAAATAAAGCGAAAAATACCGGACAGACGCTGTTTCTGCTATAAAAAAACCTGTTTGTCACTTTGCGCACTCGCTGCTGCTTTATAGAAACCGGGGTGGGCTAAGGTCACTCAAATAAGCCAGCTGGCTCGCGCAATTCCCACGCTGGTTTGCATCTCCTTTATATTTGAAACAACGCGCGAAATAAAATGTGAGCCAGAGAAGAAGCGGCTTTAGTTGTAAGCCTCTCGCGGGCTAAAACCTTTTAATAGGCCGCCCCGTGCGCGATTGGGCTTTAAAGTCCACGGGGAGTGGGATAGCTTATACACAGACTCTAAATGCGATCGCCCTTGCTTCCAAATTCCCCTCCGCGACGTCCAGTTTTTTAATCGAAATAACCTTTTTTTAATAATGAATTTGATGGGTGGAAATTTCGCTGAAATTTTCCGCAGGGATAGGAGGAGTGCGAAAAGTTTTAATGTAAAGAAGAATTACGAGCGAAAAGTTATAAAAAATCCACAAGATTCTGAAATGAAAAAATGCCTGCCACAGGAAGGAGGACCCCAAGGAGGACCCCAGGCTCCAAACTTGAGAACGCATTGCGCAATTATAAAGTAGATATTTCTATTTAACAAAATACATTTGTTTTCAATTTATTTGAGATTCATTGAATTTTATTTTTTTGAAAATCCAGACGGCAAATGTTGGGAAGTACCAGCCCAGATCCAAAAATGGCCGGACATACCGGACCGGATATCCGGTTGAGCCCTAAACACAATGAGGCAAATAATTGAACAGCAAAAGAACAAAATAATAATGTAGCAAAAAATGCACTGTTTTCTCCAGTACAAATTTTATAGCTTAAATTTATGTCTATCATATGCAAATCAAATTACTAGTAATCCTAAAGATGATCAGGTTTTACAAAAAAAAAAAAACGGAATCCCGTGCCGCCGCCGTTTTTTCTCCAAAATATTATTAATTCCGTGGTTTGATAATTTTATGAACAAAATAAGCTTTAAGGTCTCTCTGGTTCTCTCTCTCAGTTTTTGTTGCAGAAAGTTCAGTAGTAAACCAATTGCAATAAAAAGGAAAAAATTATCTTTTTTTATTTACACACCAGACTTGTGCACTGCCCCCGGGGTTTTTTTGGGGAGGGGCAATTCCAAAAGGGGTAGGGCAACTTTTTTGAAAAGGGGGGGCAAGCAGGGTATAAAGAAAAAAGAGAAAAAAAAGGAGAAAAAAAGAAAAAAAAGAACAAAAAAAAGCGAAAATAAGGTATAAAATAGGTCAAAAATGGCCTAAAATACATTGAAATAGGCTAAAAACTGCTAAAAATTTGCGATGATGGCGTCATTATAGATCAAAAATGGCCCCAAAATTTTAGGGTACTTTTTCATTTTTTGGCGGGGGCGGTGGTGGGGGCAATAAAACGGGGGAGGGGGGCAAATCCTCCAATAAAACGGGGGGGCATTTTCAGACCGTGCACAGGTCTGTACACACAATGTACTTTTGAATTATTATACTTATAGTCATACATGGGCACGGGGGGGGGGGTTGGGGGGTTACCCCTAAATTCTGAAAAGGGGGGTTTAACCCCCCCCACTCAGAAGTGGGGGGGAGAAAAAGTTAACCCCCCCAATTTTGGAAAAATGAAGAAAAAATGTCTTTAAAATGACTTCTAACTGCCCCCAAACTTAAGTTTTGAGGTCAAAAGGAATGTTTTAAGCAATAAAAAGCTCAAAAATGCTATAAAAAGGGTTTTTTAACCTAAAATTAGAATTTTTTACCTTTTTTTTCAAAATCGAAAAACGATATGAGTAAAATGCACTCTAGAAAAAAACGATATGGGTATTTTGCATTTCTCGGATTTTAACCCCCCCCTAATTTGGGGTTTAACCCCCCACTCCGGACCAACTTGCCCATGTATGCTTATAGTTATGAAGTATAATATTTTAAAATATTCAAATGACGAAAACTTGAATAATTGACGAAAAGCAGGCAACAAATTCTCTTTATAAATGATGTGTTTTTAGTGTGAAATACATTTTAAAAATTATAAAAAAAATCTAAAAAACATATCAAACATAACAAATCAATCAAAAGTTGGCAAAATATGTTTTCTGTGGAAATCGATCTCTGGACCTCTCAAAAATGTAACGACGCGCTATTCGACTGCGCTATAAATATCACGATCAGAGAAGGTCTAAAAGCAATTTATAGATTAGTTCTGAATAAGGGTTTTTTGTGTAGGAAAAGTGCAACGCCAATCATATGTAGGGGAAAATTAAGAAACAGCAAGCGACTAGTACATTTTACGGTGTAAAATATTTTAAATATTTATTGCTTCAAAATCTCTACTCTTTCCCTTAAAAAATCTTAAATACTTCTTAATATTACAAAATCAAAAGTATTTTTGGAGATTTTTAGTTTTTTGGCACTTCATGGCACTGCTAGCGCGTTGATTTCCAGTTTTTTAATGTTTCAAATACAGAAAATGATTCTATATATGCTGAAGGTTTTATCCAATTAAAAATTAATCTCAGATTAGCAAATGTCGACACACAGTAAACATACTAACGATTGAATAATCTAGGTTACGTTAACGGAGTTAATAGACAATCTTAGATTAAATCGTCACTCATCCGAGACTAGCGGGAAAAACCAGCAAATTTTTAACCCACCTGCAGAGGTGGTTTAAAAATTTGCATAAATTAATAATTTAATCTCGAGTTAGTGACAATTTAACCTGAGATTAAACCTAATCTCAGATTAAATCCGTTAAACTAGATTAACTAATCGATACTGCTAGTATGTTTACTGTGTGTCAACAATCGCTAATCTTAGATTAACTTTAAGTCGGATTAAACCTTCAGCATACGACCCCAGGGGTAATAAATCGATAAAACACAAGACAGATTTATTTTAAAAAATACAAAAAAATATCATGGCCTTCTAAAAATCATAAATTTTAATAAAAACATACTATCTAGAGCTTTAAATTCAACTAAACTAAATTAAATCCACGTCTCACCGCAATTTTGCAGAAATTAACCCCATTTTTTTACGGAAAATCGTATATTAAACTATAAATACAAAACCATTTCCAACATTTCCTCTGCATAGGAAGCATTTTCTCTTTTTCTAAATTTTGTTTAGTGCATTCTTTAAGGGGTTTAAAAAATTTCGTTAATTTCTTTACAATTTTTATTGATCTGGCAATAAAATTATACTATAATACTCAAAAAAATATACTATAATACTAAAAAAACATTTTAATTAACAAAGCTGATGTGTTTAAATTTTGCGCATGAATGCGGATGTAGTTATAAAAGCAAAAATAATATTTTATTTATTACTGATAATATTACCTGTACTCTATAAATCTGACCTTCTAAAAATTTTTATATTGATTCATTTATGGTTTTAGAATGCATTGATTTGCATTAAATTTTTTATAACACAAAAAGTAAATTGGGAACCTGTACAAAATGCCAAGCTTCACTAAGGAAAGAGGAGCGGAAGCTATGTGTTGAATGGCACTATCCATTGAAATTTAAAACAAACTGATATAGGCTTCTCGCGAAGCGGAAAAAATTTGAGTTTTTTTTGGGTATTTGTATGCTTTTAGAACGCATCAAGAATGTTTTTGAATTTATATTTTAACAAAAAAATTTTTCCTCCCAAAAATAAAAAAACGTAAGCCTTGAAAAAAATTTTGGCTTTGCCAGAATTGAGGGGGGAGGGGGAGGGCGCTCGCAGGGACGTAACCAGGGGGAGGGGCCGCCCCCCCCCCCCCCAACGGTCGGACAGGGAGAAAAATAATGATAGTGATTGGGCGGGGGGGGGGGCGGCCGGCCGCCCCCCCAAAATAGTTGCCAGATAGTAAAATTGGGGGGGTTTTCAGAGGCTAAAAATTCAAAATTTTCTAGCGCCTCGCTAATCCCTCGGCGCCAAATTATAAAACAATTTTAGTACCATAATTCACTCCCAAAACCAAAAAATTTTTCCGCTTCGCTTCGCTCAGCGGTCACTTTCTATAGTATACATACAGACCTGTGCACGGTCTGGAAATGCCCCCCCCGTTTTATTGGAGGATTTGCCCTCCCCCGCCAAAAAATGAAAAAGTACCCTAAAATTATGACGCCATTTTTGACCTATGCTGACGCCATCATCGCATTTTTTTGCAGTTTTTATCCTAATTCAATGTATTTTAAACCATTTCAGACCTATTTTTACCTTATTTTCGCTTTTTTTTGTACCTTTTTTCTCTTTTCCTTCCTTTTTTTCTTTTTTTTTCTTTTCCCCCTGCTTGCCCCCCCCCGTTTCAAAAAAGTTGCCCTCCCATGCCCCTCCCCGTTTAAACCCCCCGGGGGGGCAGTGCACAGGTCTGTACATATATATATCTCGCAATAAACGTGGATAAAGCTGTATCATACACTGTTTTGGCCTAATAACCTATTATCTAATGTTTTTAGCGATAAAAACATGTTTTCTTAGTGAAAATTATACATTAGCACACATTGGCAAAGCCTGGATTTCACAAAAAAGGAATTTAGAGACCTTTCCTTAGCTACACCTACATTATAAACCAAAGCACATGAACAGCATCTCGACTCCATGTTTTTACGGTACCTACTACCTACCTATATGAAAAAAATCCGAGCCAATGCTATAGCCGGCTGGAAAAATTAGGAGGGGGGGGGTTCATGAATCAATTAATATGTTTGCTTGTTTTGCTTTCTCTGTAGTACTTATTACTTATAAAAATTATTGTACTAACTTTGAAATAACATTAGCATCAGGCAACATAAATAACGAGATATATATGTATGTATACTATAGAAAGTGACCGCTAAGCGAAGCGAAGCGGAACAAATTTTTGGTTTTTGGGGGTCCATTGGAGTACTAAAATTATTTTAAAGTTTGGCGCCGAGCGATTAGCGAGGCGCTAGAAAATTTTGAATTTTTAGCCTCTGAAAACCCCCAAATTTTACTATCTGGCGACCATTTCGGGGGGGGGGGGCAGCCGCCCCCCCGCCCAATCATTATCATTATTTTTCCCCCTGTCCCACCGTTTCGGGGGAGGGAGGGGGCGGCCATTCCCCCCTGGTTACGTCCCTAGCTAACATACCTACACTAGAAACTTTAATTACAGAATTTAAGGTTTTGTATCCTTTTACATTTAAAAAATGTGTTTAAAACGTTAATAAAAGGTTAATAGTAGTATTTATAGTTGTTTTATTTAACATTTAATCGATTTGAGTTTGATAAACTAATATAAATTGTCAATTTAATTAAACTACCCACGAAGCAGGGAAAATTTGGTTTTTTGACTATTAATATTCTTTTGGAATGGAAGGTGTGACAAACCAAAGTAGAAGCGAAAATAACCAGGCGTTGAAAATTTTAGACAGCCAAATTTATTGAAAAATTTGGCCGATACAGGAATTGAACCATAACCTCCAAAGTCGACTCTGGCGTGCTATCCATTACACCATAGGCCGGACAAGAAAAGGGGAAAGATAATAGCCTTTTATTAACGCTTGTACTTTGAGTTTTCAGGGAAGGAACACATACCTACGCGGTATGTGTCACAAAGGTATTAGGAAGGTTTTTGTATTAATATTAAAGAAAAATTATTTGCTTTCCCAAAATTCAAAAAACATAAGAGTCCCCCCTTAGGAAAAAAATCTGGCTTTGCTGGATTTTTTTTTAGGGGGGGGGGGTAGCCACCGCCCCCTACTCCCCCCTGGTCACGCCACTCACTGTACCCACCTTATGTTTTTGTAAACATATTTTAATCTTACCAGCTTTATTCTTCTTTTTTTTGGCAATTTTCTGCACCTATATTAATGTTGTTATGTTTTATTGTTTTAAAATAATATAAGATTTGGAGCCAGGGGTAATATTCTCCATTGATTCTAAGAATTTTTGAATTTTCAAAAAGCGTTTGTCATCTCACTTTGTTTTCTACATACTTGTTTAAAACTAAAAATAAAAATAATTTCTGTAGTCTTACATTAGGAAGGCATACCACTGAGGGTAGTGGGGGGGAGGGCGAGAGCCCGCCAGCAGGGTCAAGGGGCAGAGCCCCTTGTCAGAGGGGTCCGGGGGCAGAATGCCATCGGGCGAGAAAATTTTTAATTTAAGGCGCTAAAATACACTAGAAATTTTAATTCCAGATGATGGTTATTTATTACAAAACTTAAGGTTCTTTTATTCTTTTAGTTTTAAAACAACTGTTTAAAACGTTAATAAAAGGTTAATAGTGTTATAGTAGTTTGACTTAACATGTATGCTTTAATTTTTGAACAGCATAATTGATTTGAAATTGAAAAACTAAGATAAATTGTCAATTTAAACGATCCGTGAAATGAGGAAAATTTGGAAAAATTTGACTTTTAATATGCTTTTGGAAGGTATCAGGACAGGAGGAATGTTTCTGTATTAATATTAAAAAAATTTTCTTTCCTAAAAATTTCCATTACTAAAAAATGTGACTTTGCCGGATTTTGGGGGGGGGCGGCCGCCCCCCCCCACTGGGCACGCCACTGACTGGGGAGAGGTAGGGTAGTATTGAAAAGTTACTAGGGTATCAATTTTCTAAAGGGCCAAATAAGAGAGTTTGGCATAACTAGGAGCAGGAGGGGTAATTTAAAATCGTTAAAACGCTTTAATAATGTAATTAAAGGGATTAAAACGGTAAAAAAATTAATTGTGAGTAATGAGACTCATGGACAAAATTGTTCACATTTAACGCGTTAAATTTGTTAAAACAATAAAAAAATACAGGAAATTTTTTAAAGATGGGATAAGAGCAGGGTTTCATTTGGGGGGGAGGATTTAGTACAAAAAATTTCAGAGGGGGTTGAGAATTTTTTTTTTTTGGGGGGGGGGGGCGGAGCCCAATCCCTAATTTTTGAAAAGGTTAAAAAAGCAGGAATAAGCAGAAATAAAGTTGTATAATACACTGTTTTTGGCATTATCTTTTTTTTTTTTAAAGCTGAAGCGGGCCGGCCATGGATATTCCATATTACCGCCTACCACCCTATATCAGCACTGTTGTTGATGTAGAATGTTAGTCAAAGCCCCACCCCTATCAGAGGATTTTAGGGATTAGATGTGAGGTTATATTTAATAATACATTATTTTACCTATCTCACATCTATTCCCTAGGCCTACTTTTGGCCGGTTTGTCTTACCGTGGGAGGAAGGCTTATCTTTTGGTTGCACAATAGTGTATGTAAAGATAAACTTACTCCTCCGGTTGTGGGCTAGGCCGCAATGGCCACACGGTAAGGACCTCAGCCCCCTCAGCGCGGCAAGCCGCTACGCCACAACACGCAGCGTGGCAATTACCTCACTAAGGTGGCAATGGCGGTTCAAAACAATATTAGGCAAGATAAATAGTGAGAAATATGCATATTATGGAACTTGATTGCTGGCTGAGCAAAGTGAAGCGGAAAATTTTTTTGCTTTTTGGTGGTGAATTGTGGTACCAAAACTATTTTATAGTTTGGTGCTGAGCAATTAGCGAGGCGCTAGAAAATTTTAAAATTTTAGCTTCTGAAAAACTCCAAATTTAACCATCTGACCAGGACGACCGTTTTGGGGGGGGGTCCCCCCTCCGCGTAACCACTATCCTAATTTTTACCCCATCAATTCAATCCATCCAATCCAATCCATTTGGGGAGGCGCCCCCTAAAAAAAATCCAGGGGGGTATCCCCTCCTCCCAAATTTTCGATTTTTTAACCCCTGACCCCTTTCTAGATTTTGAAATCTGACCCCCCTCCCCTCTCAAGAAAATTTTAAGTACTTTTTTTATACTAAATTTTCTTCTAAAAACGTGATTTTTTTAACACAAATTTATGTTTTTACACCCTTTTTGGCTTTTTATACCTAAATATTGCTTTTTATTGAATAAAATGTAGTATCATCTTATAAAAAAACTATTATTAAACATTTAATGGTTTCAAAGTGTTTTGTTTTGGAAATTGGACCAGACCTGTGCACTGCCCCCCCCCCCCAGGGTTAAAACGGGGGGGGGGAATTACAAAATGGGGGGGGCCGGGGGGCCACATTTTTTAAATTGGGGGGGGCAGCAGGGGGGGCAGAAAAAAGAGAAAAAAAGGAGAAAAAAAAGAGAAAAAAGAAGGGAAAAGGGAAAAAAGGGACAAAAAAAGCGAAAATAATGTGAAAATAGGTCTAAAATGGCTTAAAATACATTGAAATAGTCTAAAAACTGCAAAAAATTCGCGATGATGGCGTCATCATAGGTCAAAAATGGCGTCACAATTTTAGGGTACTTTTTCATTTTTTGGCGGGGGGGGCATTCAAACGGGGGGGGGGCAAATCCTCTAATAAAACGGGGGAGGGGCATTTCCAGACTGCATAGGTCTGTGGACCCCACCTGAACCCCCTCTAGGTTTCAAAATCTTCCACCCTGGGTCGACGCCTCTAGAAAGCTAGGGGGGTTCGACCTTCCCTAGGACCCAGAGTTCGACCTTCCCTGGGTCAGGGGTAAAAAATTCAGAAATTTTGGGGGGAGGAGGTTACCCCACCCTACCCCCCTCTTGTTCATCTATGGTGATGGTGCGCCAATTTTTTTTATTTGCATGGAATGCAATGACTCATAGGTGGATTCCCGGATTTTGGGGAGTAAACCTGACCTCCCCCCCCCCAAATTTAAGGCGGGTGTCCCAAAAAAAATTTTTATTGGGGATATGGCCCAAATACCGTATTTTTAGCGTTTTTTGTACTAAGACCACCCAAATTTTAGGAGGTAGAGGTGTGTCGGTTCTGAAAAATTTTTACATTGTCTTTTAACATCTCGTCTTCTACAACTTGTCTTTGGAAAGCTCGTCTTTTAAACATCTCATCTTTGGAAAACTTGTCTTTTTGATGCCATTTTGTAAACATATTACTTTTTAAAAAATGAGTTTTCCATATTTTATGACTTAAACAATGGATCAAAAATATATTTTTCCTAAGCCTAAGCAAAACCTAAAAATCAAGTTAAATTTTACCATGATAAATTTTTATTCAATCATTTGTTTTAAAAAACTGGTAATCTAAGCCGAAGCAAAACCTAAAAATTAAGCAAAATTTTATTGTAGTAAATTTTTATTTAATAGTGTTTTTTTTAAATTGAAGAGTAAAAACCTTATTATTTTCCTAAACCTAAATACAACCTAAAAACAAAGCAAAACTTTATGGTTTGGGAAAAAACTAGCCTTACATTAACAAAATCGCATTTAAAAGACGAGTTTTCCAAAGACAAAATGTTTACAAGATGAGTTTTCCAAAGACGAGATGTTTAAAGACAAAATGTAAAAGACAAAACTTCTGGACACGGGTGTGTCTGGCTCTGAGGTACCCCAATTTTAGGCGGTGGTGTCGGCAGTGGTTTTGTACTTAAATAAAGTATAATAAACGCGTTAATAAAGTTGTATAAAAACGTGTTAGTTAATAAATAAAGTATAATAAACGCGTTAATAAATAAAGTATAATAAACGCAGTAAATACAAAAAAAATAAAACGCAAAAAAACTCCAAATAGTGTCTGGAAATTTGAACTCCAGCACTTTGGTATTTGGCCATTCCCCTGTTTTGTTAAGTATTTATAACAACCACTTTGTATATAGTAATGTTTGTGTAAATATATATCTAAAAATAAAGGTGTTAACCGATAAACATAAGCACAACAATCGCCAGCATTAGAACGCCGCGCACTTTTTTTTTTAAAGCTGAAGCGGGCCGGCGATGGATATTTCATATTACCGCCTACCACCCTATATCAGCACTGTTGTTGATGTAGAATGTTAGTCAAAGACCCCACCTCTATCAAAGGATTTTAAACGCTAAGCATTAGACCGTTGCAGAATTGCGTATAAATTTATGCAAATTTCTGTTTTCCGCCACCACAGAAAATTATATCAACACAGCACTACGACAATATAAACTCCACAAAATTATTGTGGAACTCCCCATAATAACATCACGGCGTGTGCATCATCTTAGTCGCAAAATGCTTGTGACACAAAAGAAGGATTAAATTTTTTGTTTAATTGTTAGGTTTTGCTTAGGCAGGCTTAGTAAAAAACGTTTATCTTAAAAAAACAACCATCAAACATAAATTTGTCATAAAAATTTAGTTTGATTTTAAGGTTTTGCTTAGGTTCAGGAACAACAGGTTTAAATCATTAAATTAAATAATTAACCATTCACTAAATGTTTTCTCTGATTTTAAGTTTTGCTAACGTTTATTAAAATTAAATTAAAAAATAAAAAGTAAAAAAATTAAATTTTTGACTTATCGTTTATTGCCAAAACAACATTGCTTTCCTTAAATATTTTATTAAAATCATGTTTTTATATTCTGTGGAGTTTTTTTTATTTTTGGGAGGAGTTTATACATCTTGGTGGGAAGTTTTGGCGTCTTTCTTAAATCAATGCGTAATTACTACAGCCACAGATGAACAAGGTGGGGGTAGGTTGGGGTCCACCCCCGATAGCCTTAAAATTTTTGAATTTTTTACCCCTGACCCTCCTCTAGATTTTGAAATCTGATCCCCCCCTTTCTCAACAAAATTTTAAGTACTTTTTCTACACTAAATTTTCTTCCAAAAACATGAATTTTTAACACAAATTGATGTTTTTAAACAAAATTGATGTTTTTTATACCTGAATATCGCTCTTTATTCAATAACATGTAGTAGGTATTATTTAAAAAAAACTATTATTAAACCTTTAATGGTTTAAAAGTTTTTTGCTTTGGAAATTGGATACCCGCCTGATGCTAACCCCCTTCCAGGTTTCAAAATCTTTCACCCCGGGTCGACCCCCCCCCCTAGAAAGCTAAAGAGATTCGACCCCTTAGGACCCATCAAAATGTAGTATTATCTTTAAAAAAACTATTATTAAACTTTTAATGGTTAAAAAGTATTTTGTTTCAGAAATTGGACCCCACCTGACCCTCCTCTAGGTTTCAAAATTTTTCACCCCGGGTTGACCCCCCCCTCTAAAAAGCTAGGGGGGTTTGACCCCTCTAGGACCCCCTCCTAGATTTTGAAAAGCAATTACCTGGGGTAAACACCCCCCCTAGCTTTTTGACCGTGTTTATCTATGACTATGGCGGTCTAATGCTTGGCGGTCAAATGTTTTGCGTTTAAGTGCACGGCGTTCTAATGCTGGCGGTCAAATGCTCAGCGATCAAGTGCTGGCGTTCAAATTTCCTAAAATAAAGGAAACGCTGACAGTACAGAAGTATAGAGGTCCATGACTGAATAGACCAAGACGGGTGACGTGCCAAATTCCCATAAAAGTAGCTTAAGAATGACAAAATTCCCCATAACATTGTGCAAATTCCCCATAACAATCAGAAATGCGTTTGCAAGACCTAGCCAGGGGGGATTGGGGGGAGTAATCAATTCCCCCTCAAATTCTGGGAAGGCAAAAAATTATGTAATGGTTTTTGTTTTTTTTTTTTTAAATTAGAAAAAAATTTTTTCCAATATCACTCTGCAATGTATTAAAGCTATCTAAAATGCATTATTTAGAGTGATTTAAGTTCATGGAGAAAGCTCTTATTTGTAAAAAAGGAATTACCGTATTTAATTTTAAAACATTAGTGCAGTGAGTTTAACACTTTAACACCGTCTTCTTTAATTACTTACTCACTTAAATTTTGGATATTAATAACTAAAGCATTTACTATAAAAACTTAACAAAAACTAAATAAAGATTTTTTTATTTTTAGAAAACGTTTGTTCTTTTTTAATTAAAATCGTAATAAAATACCTAAAACTATTTTATTTTATATTTTTATTTTGTTGTATTTATTAAAAAAATAGAAAATAAATAAAGATAAGGTATTTAAATTTAGGTTTCCTGGTGCCTTTTAAGAGCATAAAATTAAAAAATTTCCCACCCTGGGGGCATTCTGCCCCCCCCCTGACCCCTCTGACAAGAGGCTCCGCCACTTGACCCCACTGGGGGGCTCCCGCCTCCCAGACTCCCCCTTGTGGCTGTGGGCATTTATAAAGCACCTTCCCAAAAATTCCCCCCTCAATTGAAATCCTGGCTACGGCCCTGGTTTGCTAACTAAAATGTGTTAAAAAAAAAAACTAAGTTTCAATTATAAAAGTATTAAAAATGTTTTAATTTTTTCCTAAGCCCAAGCAAATCCCTAAAATCAAGCTAAATTTTATCATGATAAAATTTGGTTGTATTTTCTAAGTGTCAAAATTTGAAGGAAACATTGCAAACGCATTACATTTATGAGGAATTTACACTACTTTATGGGAATTTTGTAACGTTTATGGGGATTTTGGCCTATGGGGAATTTGTCCATGGGGTTTTTATACGGACCCTTAAGACCGCGTTCCCAGTAATTATTCCTGCATAAAAATACCTTCGGTAAAAAATCTTTTGACAAATGAAATTCTAGTAAAAACACCATTGGGTAATTTCACATTTGGACTAATTGACCATCGATCAATTTAGCTTGATTTTTAGGTTTTGCTTAGGTTCAGAAAAATTAAGGCCAAAGATCAATCAGTCAGATTGTCAAATTACCGATGGTATTTTTACCAGAATGTTATTTATAAGAAAGTCAAATCAAATATCGAAGGATTTTTTACGCTGGTATTATAACGTGGAGCCCCCAAGACTGGTGACTGACTGAATGGACATGACTGAATGGACCTGGACCAAACTGGTGACGGTGTGCAAAATTGGTGCTATGCAAAATTTTTTTTTAATGATCAGATAACAGAATTAATATTATACTAAGCATAGTTTATGCATAGTTTAATTCTACTGTTTTCATCATCTCATTGTGTTTTTTTTCTCTTTTCCTATTTTTTTTTTCATCAACAATATCAAATGTGCGACTTAATTGCCGCCAATATGAATTACAATTGTAACTAATTATTAATGAACATAGCTATCTGATATAATTTAAAGGCTCAAAAACGCGCTTATTTAAGTCAGTTTTAACACTTTTCTTGAATGCATCCAAAGAATCGACAGTTACTTGAGATGGGAGTAGATTGTTCCAAGGTGTAACCACCCTATTTGCAAAAGAAAATTTCCTTGCATTAATTTGGCAGTCTTCAATTGCCAATTTAAATGGATGACCA
>JASAMX010024617.1:0-13866 GCA_030248175.1 Microlaimidae sp. YZB2_3
CTTATGTGGTTGCTACTGGTTCCATTACGTATTGCTCATTTCGAGGGGGCGGGCCGGGGTGGGGGGAGAAAAACTGTCACATAAACGGTGCGAAGCGCCGCCGCTTGCGCCGCGTAGCGGCGTCAGCCCACGCGAAGCATTGGCTGGCGGGTTTGGGGGGTGTCCCCAAGCTTTTTGTTAAAGGGTTTAAACTTTAAAACAGCCATTATCAAACAAACCTGTATATCTCATAATATGTGAGTTTTAATATGTATATAGTATTGTAATTCAATATCTAAGTCAAAGTCATATGCCTTAGCTATGTATTGAATACTACAATCCATCGAAATTAAAAAATTTATAAATTATCGATGTACACTTCATGATGAAAAGTTTCAATTTTAGGGTATTTTTATGCTTTTAGAACGCATCAGAATTGCTTCTGAATTTATATTTAAAGAAGAAAAAAAATTCCCCCAAAATTCAAAAAAACGTAAGAGTCCTCCTAACGAAAAAATCCGGCTTCGCTAGATTTTCGGGAGGGGGGCAGACGCTCCCCCCCGCCCCCTCCCCCTAGATGAACAAAGGGGGGGGGTAGCGTGGGGTCAACCCCTTCCCTAGCCTCGGAATTTTGGGGCTCCCCCCTAGAAAAAATCCAAGTCCCCCCTTCCTCCCCAAATTTTCGAATTTTTTACCCCTGACCCCCCTCTAGATTTTGAAATCTGACCCTCCCCCTTCCCCTCTCGAGAAAATTTTAAGTACTTTTTTTATACTAAATTTTCTTCCAAAAACGTGAATTTTTAACACAAATTCATGTTTTTACATCCTTTTTATACCTGAATATCACTTTTTATTCAATAAAATGTAGTATTATCCTATAAAAAACCTATTAATAAACCTCTAATGGTTATTTTGCTTCAAAAATTAGGCCCCACCTGACCCCCCTCTAGGTTTCAAAATCTTCCACCCCGGGTCCTGTCCACCCCCCTTAGAAAGCTAGGGTGGGGGGTTCGACCCCCCACTAGGACTCCCTCCTAGATTTTGAAATGTTATTTACCCGGGGTAAATACCCCCCTAGCTTTTTGACCATGTTCATCTATGCATATACTGCAATTTATTTATATACTTCAAGATACATCTTCCTCATAGAAGGACACTGAGGACAATCCTAGGACCGGAGAAGAAAGTCACAGTCAACTGACAGAAGGAATAAATATTGTTGGCGGAGACACATTGATGCATAAGAAAAATTATTATTTACACCAAAAGATTTATTGCGTTTGTTTTTGAAAATACTTTTTGATTTGGAAATAAAACAAAAAAAAGGGAAACTCGTCACAATAAGTTAGGTAACTCCGCCATTTAATCATTACTAGCTGATTAAATGCCAGTCCCAAGCCTGAATGGAAAGCTATTTGATACATACTTTGTTTTTTTTAGCTCTCCTTAAAAAAGGAGAGTGTCAAGCTATTTGTAGTTTTGCTTTTAATTATAAATTCAGCTTTTAGCGATTACCTTTGAAGCTGACTCTTGGATCACAGTAATGAGACCAGCGAAACATTAGCAAACAGAGTTTCCTAAAAATGTCTCAGCTCGCGGGGGCCTTAGAAAACTGAGGGTGCAACCCCATGGTTCACTACCGGATCTTTTAAGGTTAAATTCAGCTTTTGGCTGGGGAGTTTTACCCCGCACCCACAAAAGGTGGTACCCAGCGAATCCTTGAGCGATTGCCTTTGAGCTGCTCTTGGATCAATTTTTTTTCGGTGAAGCCCCAGCCAAAAGCTGATTTACCTTAAAAGATCCGGTAGTAAACCATGGGCTCTTTAGCTGCCGCTAGCTGAGACGTTTTTAGCAAACTCTGTTTGCTAATGTTTTGCTGGGTTCATAACCATGATTCAAGAGTCAGCTCTAAAGACAATCGCTCAAGGATCCACCAGGTACCACCTTTAGTGGGTGCGGGGTAAAAATCCCCAGCCAAAAGCTGAATTTAACCTTAAAAGATCTGGTAGTGACCGTGGGGCGCACCCTTAGTTTTCTAAGGCCCCCGCCCATGCTGAGACGTTTTTTGCAAACTATGTTTGCAAATGTTTCGCTCGGTTCAGTGCTCTGATCCAAGAGTCAGCTCTAAAGGCAATCGCTCAAGGATCCGCCAGGTACCACCTTTTGTGGGTGCCAGGGGTGAAAGTCCCAGCCAAAGGCTCAATTTAACCTTAAAGATCAGGTAGTGAACCATGGGGATGCACCCTTAGTTTTCTAAGGCCCCCGCCAGCTGAGACGTTTTTTGCAAACTATGTTTGCAAATGTTTCGCTGGGTTCATTACTCTGATCCAAGAGTCAACTCTAAAGGCAATCGCTCAAGGATCCGCCAGGTACCACCTTTTGTGGGTGCGGGGTGAAAGTCCCCAGCCAAAAGCTGAATTTAACCTTAAATTTTTTAACCACTCGTAATTTCCCTTCTAGTTTCAAAATGTAATGACTAATATTAATTTTGTTTAAATGATTGACGATATAATTTCCTGTTCTTAGTTCGATTGAGTTTGTGTTCTTTATTTTTTTAAACATTTGTTAAAAAAAGGGTAATAAAGGCTAACACTAATTTACAAGAACCGTTCTATGCAAAACAAGTCAACCAGAGTTATAGCATGTTAATTTTAGCCTTTTTTGTTATAGTGTCTGACATAAGTTTATTATTTGTGTTGTTTAAAAAGTCATATATTGTGAAATTTGAGAACAGCCAGGTCAGGTCTCAATATTATTGTATTGTTTTCTTCACATAATTGTTTTTATTAATTATGATATTGCTAAAAAGCACTATAATAAAAATATGTATTTCTTAGTGTTGTAAAAAATATTAATTTTCGATTATTTTAAGTAAAAGTTAAAATAGTTTAAAAAATTTTAATTTAAGTAAAGTAAAAGTAATGGTGAAAATTTTATTTAAGAAAAGTAAAAGTATAATAAACGTAATTTTGAAACGAAGTAAAACGTCAGTTTGACCTCTTGAGCTTCGTTTCAGAGAGTTTTGCTAATTTTATATAAAAATTTTCATTTAATAAGGTTTTTGATCTACATAAAGGGTGTTTAGCATAGATGAACAAGGGGGGTAGGGTGGGGTCCACCCCCCAGCCTCGAAATTTCGCCACCCTCCCCTAGAAAAAAATCCACGGCCCCCCTCCCCCAAATTTTCAAATTTTTTACCCCTAACCCCTCTCTAGATTTTGAAATCTGCCCCCCCCTCTCCCCTCTCGAGAAAATTTTAAGTACTTTTTTATACTAAATTTTCTTCCAAAAACGTAAATTTTTAACACAAATTCATGTTTGTACATCTTTTTTATGCCTAAATATCGCTTTTTATTCAATAAAATGTAGTATTATCTTATAAAATAACTATTATTAAACATTTAATGGTTTAAAAGTGTTTTGTTTCGGAAATTGGACCCCACTTGACCCTCCTCTAGGTTTTAAAATCTTCCACCCCAGGTCGACTCCTCCCCTAGAAAGCTAGGGGGGTTTGACCCCCCCCCCCCTAGGACCCCCTCCTAGATTTTGAAATGACATTTACCCGGGGTAAACTCCCCCCTAGCTTTTGACTGTGTTCATCTATGGTGTTTAGCGTGTTAGCGGCTTCAATAATTTCAAGCAATTTTTAATTTCAAAAAATTTTGTCACTTAACTAATTTTCCACAAAATCAGAAAATTTGCTAGTTTAAATTACTTAAATTTTACTTAAATTAAGTATTTGCAGGTAAAAATTCGAGTAAGTCTAGTAAGAGTAAAATTGAGTGAAGTTTAAAAGTCGAGTAAAAGTAAAAGTAATCCAAAATCCGTTACTTTTATTAGTTTAAGAAAAAGTAAAAATAACAATTTACAACACTAGCATTTGTTAAGGGTTGACATGTGGTGATTAATTAAAATTCGGTTGTCATGTATTTTTTATTTGTGGAAAGAAAGCAACTCTAGTGTGGTCGTATAGATATTATTCCATTACCGCCATGTAAATCACGATTTATTTACGGATGCAATGTATTTTTCAATTTTACGGTCATATTTTTTGTTATATACTTTTGTCACTAACGTTTTTAATAAGTTTAGAAAAAATTAGTTTACAAAAATTTTAAAATATATTTCATTAGTGATTAATTATTTGTAACTTTCAGAAAACGCGCAGAACTACAAAAATGGCAAAATAACTAAAAAATGAGAAAAAGGCGTTTGATCTTTTTGAGAACGGGGTTTCAGAAATTTTGAGATTATGTGTAAGTGTGTGGAGTCTAACTTCCCACTTCGTACTCTTTTATGGTTCGGAATTGTAGTCCTACAGCACTTCCTTGCCATTGCGTATGCGCTCACAGCCATAGGTGGGCAGGGGGGGGTGGTTGGGGGGGTTATACCCCCCCCCAAATTTTTGGATTTTGCTGACACCCTCCCCCCCTTTAAATTTGGGGTACCTGGGGACACCCCCCAAATTCGCCTCCCGGAGAAAAATTTTTAAGCGTTATAAAAGGACTAAAAAAATTTTCCGTGCTTCGCGCAGAGTATTTATTTCCTTGTTTATGTCATATACATCATTTTTTCTCCTATTATTCAACAAACATTAATTAAACATTATTAACCTTTTATTAACGTTTTAACCACCTGTTTTAAATGTAAAGAAATAAAAAAACCCTTGAATTTTGTAATAAATATCATCTGGAATTAAAATTTCTAGTGTATTTTAGCGCCTTAAATTAAAAATTTTCTCCCCCGGGGGGCATTCTGCCCCCGGACACCCCTGACAAGGGACTCTGCCCCTTGACCCCGCTGGGGCTCTCGCTCCCCAGACCCCCATATATGGGGGCTGCTGCCCCCCCCGCCCCCTCTTCAGGGTTAGTATTTACTCCCCCCGCTTCCCCAAAATAAAATTCTGAGCACGCCACTGTTCTAGACCCCCCAAATTTTTATCCTTATCAACCGAAAAGGGGGGTCGAACTCCAAATTTTTCTCTTTGCCGACAAAAAAGGGACCGCCCCCCTGGCTACGCCCATGTATGTATATAATCTTTAATTAAATATAAGATTATGGATTAAAAAGCTTGTGATACTTGACTTTATAAAAAAAACTATGATTTCTAATCTAGTTCTAAGAATATATAAACACATTATTATTAAAAGAATTAAAAAATAAAATTTATAAGTTGCAATAAGGTCTTATTTTAATTTTACAGTTTTAAAGCATTTATAAGCTTGTTTTACGTTTTTTTACGCGTTTTAAGCCCATTTTAAAGCAGCGCGGAAATATTGGGTACACCCCCCCTCAAAATTTGGTCTTGCCAGACAACCCCCCCTAAAATTTGACCCCCCTATACCCCCCAAAATCCGAGAGGCTGCTCACCTATGGTCACAGCTCTTTCTAAACATTGTAAGACATTTGGGTAAAGCCTGTCTGTATTCATAAATTTACTGATCTGCGAAGATTTAGTTAGTTCCGATTGCTTATTTACTGCTTGGAAAATTTAAACCTAGTAGTATGGTAATATCACAGCAAAAACCTTAAAACAAAGCGTGTGCTTTTTAAAGTTGTTTTGAACCAATAGAATTTCAAATCTAGAACAAGTTTTAATTTGCTTTTATAATATGGCTGCAACATTGTTGACTGACATTTAATTTTTATTTCACCACTTTTTTGTTTGTGTCCAATGTTAATTATGTTCATTGTGGAATTTATTGCAGGTGTTTTTTATTGTTATTGTCTAAAAGATAAAATGTTCCAATAAATTTATTATTATTAATGATTAATGTAAAAATATTCTGTGAATGTGGACGCAGATGTTTTGTGATACTAAAAAACCTGAATACTGGTGGTTTTTAAAGAATAATCAATATTTTTTTAAATAATCATTTTTATAACCGCCTACAAGCTACTTTACCCACAAATATAATTATAAGGAGAAATGTGCAACTCCAGTGCAAAAACTGGTGCCGATTTATACGATTCTACTGACACTTTCCATTAAAGTCTATTATGTCATTTTTTTGTTGAGTTATGCCATTATTATGGCCTATTTTCCATTAATTTCTGTGATATAATTCACAAAAAGTTTAAATAAATGGAGTTATGTATAATAATATATACCACACAAAATATCGTCAACTAAAATAAAATATATAAATAGCAGATAATTCTGGTTTAAAAATAACAGCAACTAAAGACAATTTAATAGACATACATTCAAAATGGAGCTAAATACTCAAACGCAATAGAGAGCTTCAATTGGGCAAACCATAATTTTTCTGTCCAGTGGTTTTAAACAAATTTTTTTTTCGAACATTTTGGGGGGTTAGCCCAAATACCCTTTCTATTTAGGGTCAATTTTTTCAGCCAAATTTTTAACTTTTTGCCATATAAATCCTTACATCTGAAAACTTTTGTGCAGATGTCCCATGTTTTTCTAAGCTCAAAAATTATAGTTTTTTTGAGGGTAACCTACCTAAATTGGGTACCCGGAGGAGTTAAAAAAAGGTCAATTTTACGGTTTTTACAAAAATTTGTAAGGGGGGGAGCAAATGCACTTTTTGGCATAATGCTCGAAAACTGTTTGAGCCACACGTTTGAGACCCGGGGGATTTATGCCGAATTTTAGTTTCTAACTTTTGATGAAAGTCCCCAAAATTTTTTTATGTCCTAATGCACTGGAATGAGTGACTCCTACAAATGTCAACTTTTGACACAGCCCGTCTATAAGTAATATATCATTTGAAAGCTCTCGGCGTATTGATTTTAAAAATATAAAATATTGTGAAACGCGTGTTTTTTGTTATTCGGTGGCAATATATTATATGTTTTTAGGATTAATCTTAGATGACGCGAGAGCCCCACGCAGCGATTCCGCCCAGTGGCACGTGGCACTGCGCCTACTATGATAAAAAAGGGTCAATTTTCTAACACATGTTCGTATTATTATTATTTTTACACTCATATATTGAAATCGACATTTCTCGCCTTTTTTCGTTGATTGATTAAAAATAAACTGGATTTTTTGAAGAGGTTACAGAAAATACACAATTTTTAGGAGCCAATTTCTTATTAAGGGCAATTCAAAAATTTCCTAAAATAAAGCTTCGTTCAATAAAACCCTTCTGGGGCCTGTTTCATAAAATACTGGTAAATTTTACAAGTTTGTAAAATGGAGAAAAATACAAGTTTTTAAAATTACTGACTTGTAAATTTTTAAACAAATAAAAAGATGTTTTTATATGTGTTTTTTATATAGATTTTTTAATATATAATTTAATATTAGTAATATAAATAATAATATATTTAATTTTTATATAAATTTTTTATATTTTTTATATATAGATTTTTTAATATACCTCCACAAACCAACAAAAAAAATAATTCAGATTTACAATGGTATTTTTACTTGTATTTTTTACTTGTATTCAAGTTTTTTTTACAAACTTGTAAAAAAATCAAGTGAAATCGTAAAGTAAATTTTACCCTACTCGGAGTAGGGTAAATTTTTCTTTTGAGAACTTGTGAAAAATTACAAGTGGCCAAAGTTTAAAACTGGAATAACTTTAAACACACAACAGCTACGTACATGAAATTTTAAATAGTTTGCACATGGCATATAATCTTTTTTCATTTCAAATTTCAACGCAAATGGTTCAGAATAAAAAAAGTTATTGATAGACTTGTAATTTACGAAGACCAGTATTTTATGAAACAGGCCCCTGGAGCCTATTTCATAAAGATTTCTGTAATTGTAAATTAATAAACGCATTTAATTTCTTATTTTATTAATTAAGAGAATACGTACGTAACTGTGGAATTTACAGACATGTAATTTTTTAAATTCTAAACGCAATTTCATTAATATACTTTTTAATTAAAAATACAAAAGAAAAATATGCGTTTATTAATTTACAGCTGTAAATTAATTACAAGCAATTTTAATGAAATAGGCCCCTGGCAGCAATGCATGACTGCCAAGTTTTGTACACAATAGCAGACGGCGGCGACAACTATATTTGCGGTTGGTTTTTTTTGCGAACGCTTCACTATTACCTTGCGTCAAGAATGTGAAACAAAAGTGTTTTGCCTCTGCCTTTTGATAATTGCTTAAAAATGTATGCATGAGACAGCCACAGGGCGAAAAACCCTGCGGCAATGGAAATCCGTTTCCGTGATGGAGTTTTCGTCAGTTAACCCATTTACCACAAAATATGTTTTGCATTACTTTTTGAAAAAATAAGTAAAAAAATGATGTAGTTCTATCTGGGAGATGCTCCGTAGCTTCGAAAAGCAAACACAGTAGAGCTTCGCTCTAGGAAACAACACTATATTACATAATTATTAAATGTGCTTTGCTAAGTCGATATAGTTAACAATAATTATAAATATTTATTAAAATAAAACGTTTAGCGTTAAATTCATAAAAAATCATGAGTTGCAATAAAAAGACAAAATTTTTAGTTTTATATTCTTTTTAGCATTTTTTGACACATTTCCCGGTTCTTTGTTGCAAGGTATAGCCGTTCTTGCATACGCAACCCGGTTCGCAATCCGCTTTTGCTTTCTTACAAGTTTTAGCACCTCGTTCTTGGTGTTTTTTACCTAAACAAAAGTTAAAAAATGAAAAGAAATAAAATTGAGAATAATTTTTTTGCCATACAAAATTACCTACTTAGATTACTTTGTGTTGTGCAATTTTTTTGAAAAATCTATACCAAAATAGAAATAGACATCAAAAATCATGCTTGTTTCTGTGCGACAAGGTATGTAAATGTACGGTAAGTTAAAAAAGCCTAACCATACTTGAGGACAGTAAAGATGGTCTTACCATAATGGTTATAATTAATGATCGACTGTACCAGCAGATTAAGGTCTTTAAAAATAATATTCGTATAAAAAGATGGGTAAAAACAGAAACAACCAAAAAATGCATAAATTTTTGGGAAAAAAAGTTTTTTTTAAATTAAAACGATGAATTTTTTTTGACGCTAAAAAGAATATAATATGAAATTATAAAATTTGTTGTCAGTTAAATTTTGTCTAGAAATTTAATCTGTAACTTCCAAAAATGAATAATCTTCTTTGTTTGGGTATATCTATGTATATTATAGTGTTGTAAAAAGTATTAATTTTCGATTGTTTTTAGTAAAGGTAAAAGTAATTCGAAAAATTTTAAGTCAGAGTTTTTACTATTTTTTAAGTAAAAATATAATAAAAGTAGTGTTTTAAATAAAAAACACACCTGTTTTGGAGTTCCAGAGGCTTATTTTAAAGTGTTTTGCAAATTTTTATATTCTAAATTTTAGATTTCAATAAGTTTTTAGTCTAAATAAATGTTGTTCAGCGTTTTAGCGGTTTAAAAATCTTTCTTCTGTCGCTCAGTTTTCAAGAAGCCCATCGGGAATCTATTGGTTGAAATTACTCAAATTTTATTTAAATTAATTTAAGTATTTGCAGGAAAAAAATCGAGTAAGAGTGAAAGTAAAAGTATGAACTCTTATTTGCAGTCTGTGGATTTTGTGGGTTATTTTCAAAAAAACGCTCTTGCACAAAATCATGAAACATTGTCAAAACTGAAATATTAAATGCTATTGAGATGTTTGTCCCACTGAAAAGCAAATGTTCAAAACAAAAACAAACAAAACAAATCCAAAATATATACACAATATTCTTTTACGAAAAAGACGAATGTGGAACCAACGTACCAGTTAATTTGCTAAAAGAAGAATATGCCAAATTAAACAAACGGTATAAAATGGCAGTAACCAAATTTAATGAAAAACGTGAAAATAAAATACTAAAATCCAACAATAATGACTCCTTATTTAAATTTGTCAAAAACAAACGTCATGAATCAAAAGGTGTAGCTCCTCTGTTAAACGAAAATAACAAAATAACTACAAACACAAAAAAGCAGTGTGACAAATTAAGATCAGTTTTTGCTAAAAATTTTACAATCGATAATGGAATTAACGCTAATATAGATAACTAAGCAATTACTAATAATAATTAAAACATTAATTTTTGTCCTGAGATTGTTTTTAAAATTTAAAAAACAAAAGCTTAAAAACACTTAAACTCTTGATGGTGTTCCATCTATTTTATTTAACAAACTAGCTTTTTTTCTGGCCGAACCACTATCTTATGTTTATAAAGTTTCATTTAAAATCCATGCAATTCCTGAATCTTGGTTACTTGCTGACTTTATACTACTTTTTAAGAAAGGTTATGCGAGCAATCCCAACAATTATCGACCGATTTCACTCACCTGCATTGCGTGAAAAATTATGGAAAGTTGCATCTATGATCAACTTTTAAAACATTTAAAAGAAAATAATTTATTAACCAATGAGCAACATGGGTTTTTGAGAAAAAGATCTACATGTTCACAGCTGTTGGAATCAGTTAATGATTGGGTTGATTATATAAACAACGGTTTTGTTGTAGATTTTGTTTATTTTGATTTTAGTAAAGCATTTGATTCGGTGTGTCCTAGTAAACTTTTATCAAAACTGCCTTCTTATGGAATCAGTGGAAATTTATTACTTTGGATTTCTGCTTTTTAAAAAATAGAAAATAAAAAGTAGAACGAGTCCTCATCTTATTTAGATGTAATATCTGGAGTTCCCCAGGGCACCGTTTTAGAACCTCTCCTCTTTTTGATTTTTATAAATGATTTACCAAAATAATTAAGTGGCGTAACTATCAAGTTGTTTGCGGACGACATTAAAATGTATCATTTTAGGCGTCACAATGAATCAAACTATGTTTTACCAAAAGCAACAGATGATTTAACTTCTTGGAGTAACAAATGGCAGCTTCATGTCGCTTTTCAAAAATGTTTTATTATCGTGAGTCCTCACAGAACACATGCTCTATTTTGCGCGTGGGGACCACCGACCGAAACAAGTTGAAATGACTTACTTTACACTGCGCCGTTAAAATAGACGGCAGCAAGTATTTCACGGATATGTTAAAGTCAACTTACCACTAAATAATCTTAACCAAAATCGTTTTAAACGTATAAAAAACAAAATTTAAACAAAAATACAAGCGTTGATTTCAAAATGCATACACATATAATAGACTTCTTTACATTAAAAACAAATTTATATAAATAATCTTATATTAGCAATGATTTTTTAAGTTTTCATCAAAAACAGGTAAAAAGATGTGTTTTTTTAAAAGCGAAAATTAAACCACGCCTACGCTCTCTGTTTCTCTCCACGTGATAATTTCTCGAAGAACGAGTGATTATTTCTACCTAGTTATATATTTTTACCCTGGTACAATTCATCTTTAGTAACGTTACTGGTAAGACAGGTATACTGAAATTAAAAAAAACAAATAATTCTAATATAAAGTAAAACTGCATTAAATTCTTAGATAACGAAAGTAATTCAAATTTTTTTAAAATTATCCAACACTTAAACAAAAAATTGGTCTAGTAAATGGTTTCGTTGCAAAATTAAAAAAAACTCCATACGACTATAATTTATGACAAAAATCTATTTAAACGCACAAAATGTTACTCGATTATTTTGCATTATTTTTATATCAAAGCTTTAAAATTATTATATATATATATATATATATATATTTTTTTTTTTGCTGATAATATGCATGTATTTACCATTGATCTGTGGCGGAAAAGGGTGACAGATCTCTGGTAATGAAAATGCAAATAACAAAAAATAATTTAAAATTTCATAATATCCCGCTAAGGACTGGGTGTCTGAATTGAGAAAACGGATATTACCTCCTACCTGCCTCCATCTGCTCCCTACCTGCCTCCACCCTGCCTCCTACCTGCCTCTGAGGCGTTTTGGCTGCATCCTACCTGCCTCCATCCTCCCTTCATGCTGCATCCGAGGCAGTTTTACCTGCCTCCCATCTGCGTCAAGTTTTTGGGAGGCAGGTTCAAGAGCCGTCCTTACCGGGATATAGCTGGATTCATACAAATTTACCCACATTTTAAATAATACCTTACGAAATACTCTTCGATATACATTTGTTTTTGACTGTTTTTAAACCTAAGAATGCTGGTGGTAATATTACAATTAGAAAAATTCTAAAATATAAAATTAAAATTTTTGCATATGACCCCATATGGAAGACATAAATGTAAAACACTTTTCAAGGTTAAAATTAAAAATACAATGGTTTTCAAGTAAATATTAAAATACATGTAGGGTAGATTGTAAAACAGATAAATGTAAAAAAACCACAACACTCGAAGCAAGAACTCCTATTATGTTTTTAGAAACCAGGGGTAATAATTTTTGTTTTAAATTACCACACTAAAGTTGATGGAAAAATAATATGGTTCGGGTTATAATCCACATTAATCAGACACAAAATAGAGATCGTGTTGTAAAAATACACTTGTTAGTAGAATTTGATAAATTTGGTAAAATAATAACATATGTTGGGTTTTCAACCACCTTTTATAGCTTTAGTTTTTATAAATAATTTTAGTTTAATCGAATTAGTTTTAGTATAAACTCTATACTGGAATTATTTTACTATACTAGTAAGAAACCTTTAATTCTAGTATAGTATAGTATAGACCGCTTGGCTTTAATTCTAGTACAGTATAGTATAGTATAACATGCCCGGTTTTGATTCTAGTATAGTATAGTATAGTATAAAACCCTAAAATAATTCTAGTATAGTAATATAATATAGTTTAATTTTGGTATAGTAGGCATCCCTGCTACAAACTGTTGTCCCTCCCTAGACTACAAAAACAAGAATATAAACTTGAAAGATAGATTAGGCATTTGAACTTGAAAGATAGATTTGTGAGGGGCGTATACCCACAAAAATCTCAAAACTGAAAAATCCTCTTAAATTTGATGGTACTCCGAACGCGGACACCGCCCCCCCCCTCCTTAAAATTTGGCGGTACAAGTACTAAAAAACGCTAAAACTGGGGGTATTTGGGGTATACCCTAAAATTTTTCAGGACACTCCCCACCAAATTTGGGAAACCGGACGGGTAAACCTTTCAAAATTCTAGAGGCTATTTACCCACCTACTTTTTTTAATGACGGTAAAAAACGGGTTTACAATCCCACCCATGAAAAAAATATTACCTTGACCTTTACTTTCACAAGTTTTAGGACATCCAACACAATCCACATACTTCATATTTCTACCGCACTCGATTGCTAAATGATAAATTCCCATTGCAGTGAATATTTATTTTTATATTACAAATTATTCATACTTCTGTTTCTGAAGCTTCGAAGTAAATATACAAAATTTTTTGAAAAACTTATTACAAACGTTAAAATTAGTGTAAAAAATCCGTACATTAACTTAAAACGTGTTTTAAAATTAAATAACATTCAGATTCAAATAATTATTTAAGAGTTTACTCATTTCACAAGGGCATTGTAAATAGAGGGCTGATAAAACCAAAAAAAAAATTGTTGGTGAAACCTGAAATACTGTGGATTTTAGAAAACACTTGGTTAAAAGGCAAATAAAACTGACCTTAATAATTTAGTATTTATCCGACTTTTTAACAATAAAGCAATTTAAAATTTTAAACAGAAACGGTTTAATAATAATGATTAAATACTTTATTTCCACAGTTATTTATCAAATTACTTAATTTTAAACCATATAGTGAGTTATGGGAAAGAAACAACCGTAAGTTGTGCAACAATTAAAAATTGCAGAAGCTTCAGTCTAATATCTATAACGCTTCATTTAAAAACAAACGAGCTTTCAGAATTACATTCGTTTTTGGATTAAAGCACCGATACTTCACGAGATATAACGAATTTAGCAAAAGTCGGAAAAAATAAATTCGATATTTTAAGTGTTTTGCGTGTTTATTAAGATCTTCTAATAAACTACCACTTATTTTGAGCAATTGTACAT
>JASAMX010024618.1:0-11980 GCA_030248175.1 Microlaimidae sp. YZB2_3
AGAAAATTTTTGCATGGACATCTTTAGCCTGGACAATACATTTTCACAAAAGGGGGAACCTATGGACTTCGGAAATTGAAATTTTTTTCTCTGAATTGACTTAAACTAATTGATAAGAGTAAGTAACCAATGTAAACCCAGAATGTGATTGTTTTTGGTAAGATTAACATAGACATCCTAATACTGGACAACGTTTTTTTTACTAACAAAGGGAACAACCTTCCTCCTCAACCACAAAAGGGATTGGGCTAAATGAGATATCATTGCAAAGCTTACGGTCCGGAGAATGTCATAAAGAGGTTGAAATTTAGAAAAAAAATCTGCATGGATATCTTTAGCCTGGACAAATCATTTTCACAAAAATTGAAACCTACAGATTTGGGAAATCAAAAATTTTTTGTCTTTAAATTGGCTCGAACTTATTGATAAGAGTATTTAGCCAATGTAAAACTAAAATTTCATGTTTTTTGGTAAGATTAACATAGACATCTTAATGCTGGACAACGCTTTTTCACTAAAAAAAGGAACAACCTTCCTCCTTAACCAGCAAAAAAATTGGGTTAAATGAGATATATTTGCAAAGCTTACAGACAGGGAAATGTCATAAAAGGGTTAAAATTTAAAAAAATCGCATGGACATCTTTTGGTTCAACAAGACATTTTCACAAAAACCGGGCCCTATGGACTTTGAAAGTTGAAAAAATTTTTATCTTTGAATTGGTTCAAACTTAGTGGTAAGAGTAATTTGCTAATGTAAAGCCAGAATATCATGTTTTTGTAAAAATGAACATGAACATCTTTATGCTGCACAACGTTTTTTCACTAAAAGGAGAAATGACCTTTTTCCTTAACCACAAAAAGGATTGGGCTAAATAAGATATCAGTGCAAAGCTTCAATTTCAAGGAATGTCATAAAAGGGTTAAATTTTAAAAAAAAATAAATAACAAGGACATCTTTATGCTGGACAACGCATTTTCACCAAAAGGAAGGACCCTTCTTCTCAACCATAAAACGAATTGGGCTAAATGAGGTATCATTGCAAAGCTTACAGTCTGGAGAATGTCATAAATGGTTAAAATTTTAAAAAAAATACCATAGACATCTTTATATTGGACAACATATTTTTACCAAATATGGAAGAAGAACCTTCCACCCCAACCACAGAAAAAATTAGGATAAATGAGATTTTATGGGAAACCTTATAGTTCAGGGAGCATCATAAAGTGGTTGAAATTAGTAAAAAATTAACACCAACATCTTTATGCTGGACAACATATTTTCACCAGAAGAGGGAAACACCCTTCTCCCCAACTAAAATTAGAGTCGGTAACTAGGTATCACTAAAGCTTACAGTCACGAAAATGGCATAAAAGGGTTGAATTTTGAAAAAAAAATTAGTAAATGAATATAAAAATGTGGGAAGAATGATTTGTCAGCCATATGGCTGACACGGGCTACTTAGTATTAGAAAAAATTAATATTTTTTATCAATTAATTATATCGTAGAGTTGAAAAATTTGTATACAAGGGTATATATTAACAGAATATTTTTTACGAGACTTGCAGCAGTCACTTATCGTATATGAGGGACACAGACACACTCCACCAAATAATCAATGGCGGAATTTTTTCCGATAAATTACTATTAACCATCTGTATTTTAGCTGGAAAATGGTATACCTATTGAAAGTTGGTTTAGTGATAAATCCAATACTGAACTATATAAATTAATACCTTTTCTGGAGGAACTTTCTTCTAAGGTAAAAATTTTCAAGTTAATCGTTTATCTCACTATTTCTGCAGCCCCGTTATGCTGCGCTTCGATTATTTTGGAAATAATAGAAAATTAAAGAGATACATTGTTTTGTTTGTTTTTTTTGGCTTCTAAATAATTTAAAGAGAATTTATCTAGAGATTTTCAGAAATGTTTTTTGTAATTGTATGGGAACAATCTTTTCATCCCACATACATTACTTTATCCAACTAGTCAACAGTTATGTTGTTCCAATAAACGCCAACAACGAGAAGGCTAAACGCCCCTCCAAGATAAAAAACATATCATGCTCAGACCTGTGTACGGTCTGGAAGTGGCCCCGTCCCCGCTTTATTGGAGGATTTTGCCCCCTGGTTTATTTGCCCCCCCCCCCCCCAAAATGAAAAAGTACCCTAAAATTATGGCGCAGACTCTGACCTATAATGACGACATCATCGTAAATTTTTTGCAGTTTTTAGCCCTATTTCAATGTAAATTTTAAGCCATTTTAGATCTATTTTTACCTCATTTTGGCTTTTTTGTCCTTTTTTGCCTTTTCCCTTTTTTTCTCTTTTTCTCTCTTTTTCTCCTTTTTTCTTTTTTTTTCTCCTCTGCTTGTCCCTTCCGTTTTATTGCCCTCCAGTTTCAAAAAAGTTGCCCCCCATTGCCCCCGTTTTGGAATTGCCCTCCCCTTTAAAAACCCCCGGGGGCAGTGCACAAGTATGCATGCTGACACAGGATTTCGTTAGTACCTACCAAAAACTTAACATGAGATATGGGGAGGGGAGATCACTTTAAATTTTCGACACATACTAGCGAGCGTACTTATCCATAAAAATCTTTTACGTTAAGATAAAAGCACGGTGCCAGCAGCTTGGGTTGGGTAAATCACACTTTGGAATTTAAAAAGAGGTGAGAGGATTGTTCGGACTCCCTCTAGCTTTTTAGAAAGGGGAGGCGTCGACCCGTGGGAGGAATTAAATTTCAAGAAGGGGGGGGGTGTCAGGGTTTGATGTAAAAACAAATCCATTAATTTTGTTTTTAATAGGATAATACCAAATTGTTGGGGGAAAATAGTTAATACAAGATTTTTTTGGGGTGGGGGTGGGGGTCAAAGTTTAAAAATAGGAGAAGAAGGGAGTTGGATTTTACCCCACTTTTCCCCACCAGTTTCACCAAAAGTTAATAAAATACATTCAGAATATTTACTGACGAGTGTGAGTCAGGAGGCGTCTAAAATTCTCACACGAAACGTCAAGGGCAGCTGGGTCAGATGAATCATGAGATTTCACAAGGCCCTTTTTCCGAGCCAGCATAGATGTTTCTTGCGGGGGGACAGAGGGGTGCACCCCCCTTCCTAGAGCCAAAATTTTGCACCCCCTAGAAAAAATCCAGGCCTCCCTCTTCCACCCCCAATGCCAAAGGTCCGGCCTACCCCCCCCCCTAGCAAAGTTGACCCTCTCTCCCCTGCCGAGCCAATTTGGAAGTATATTTTTCTATTTGACTGCTCAAAAACACGATTTTTTAGTTAAAAACAGTGTTTAAATACACTTTTTAGGCCTAAATAGGCGGTTTTAGTACATAAAAATCAATACTAGAAGCTGAAAACACTTAGATTATTGAGTTAAAAGAAATTTTGTTTAAAACAATTAGACCCCCCTTACCCCCCTAAATTTGAAATCTTATGGCACCCTGGGTCAACCCCCTCAAAAAACCAGGTGTCTGTACCGCCCTAAAAATTTTGGTCTTCCACCCGGGTTCTGGACCCTCCTCCCTAGCGGACCCGACCAAAAACATCTGTGCGAGCCAGTGCCTAATACCCAGAAAATCAACACCACTCTTTCTTACAAAAATCCTTAACTGTTCTGCTTGCTTACAGGCTTTCTTCTATATAATAGCTAACTTTGAAGCAAGCAGTAGCAAATAACTTACTTGATGCATTCATGGCCACGAACAAATAGTTTGAATATGCAAAGTTAGCATAGTTATTAAGTATGATGCGTAAACTTACATGTTTATTCTTGATGTTGTAATAAAGAAAATCAAACTGCTTTATATTTTTTTAGCTTTTAACATTATGGACAAATAACGGATGTAAAATATATTTAGACAATGGCACTTTATTTTAAATGTGCCTTGCTTTATATATTTCGCCTTTGGTTTAGTATAATTCATGAACTAAATTTTCATACAAACAAAAATACACTACAAAAACAATATAATAGAGTTTAGAAAAATACACCATGATAAATAACTTAAGCAAAAATGTCTCAAATTTTAAAAAGTTGTTTTGGTTAAAAATACAGTTACTAAAGACAGTTTAATAGATAAGAAATACTGTATGTGTAATGTGAATAATTTAGTATGATGGGGACTCTGAATTTTTAAGGAGAAATAAAAACCGTTTTGGTTCCTTTTGTTTACATTTCATTAAGATTTCGTGTGTAACTTACGTCTAAATTAACAAATAGGGAAAATAAACCATTGTATTGACGAGATTAATGATTTAAAATTTTTTTTAATTATGTTCTCTTTTTTATAATATTGACTTGAGTTGAGTCTTGTTGAAAAAATTTTTTTTTTACTTCGTTATGTAGTTCTGGTTTCATTGTCGATACTTGAGTGTTTTTCAGCGCTGGAAACTAAAAAAAGATTGCTTTGATTCTATTTTGCTACCTTACCTATACGTATTGAATTTATGTTATTTTGATTATATTTCTTCTTTAACTCTAAATATTTTTTTTCAGGATCAAGATGTGCGCCCCACTCTTCGAGAAAAGTACCGTATTTACGAAAGACTGCCACCCGACTAGTACAAATAACAGTTTTGCAATTACTTTAATAATTTAATTGTTACGAAAAGTAATATTATATCATTCATACTGTTTGTGGAAGCTGCTTTTTTATTTTTTCTACCGGATCTTATATTTTCGTCCAATTCAGACGAGTGCAGTGCAACTATTCCTCCCTTCTGTTCAGGAACGTCCAATACTGTGACTCTATATGTACAGGTACTGTAGTTGTTGGACACGTACATCACTTTCCAACCGAAGACGGAGGTTTTTTTATGTGTAAATACAGTTATAATTATGTAACGGTCGGTTTGCAGGCTTCTTCGACTAATATCGGATAGTTTATTATTAATTGTTATGTTTTATTTGTGTGCGTAAAAGAGGTCATAATCTATATTTTTATTCTTATAAAGTTGAATCAATATAATTATTGTCGACGGCGCGTATTTATAAAGTTAATTGTTATGAGTAGTAGTAGGTTTCTATAGCTTTTAACAAAAACCTAGTAGGTATTTATTGCTTGTAAGTTGTAACTGTATGGCAATTAAACATGTTATTTTAGCAAATTATTAAGCGAGAAAGAGAGAATTCTATTCTATTCCTGTGGTTAAAATACAAATATATTTGCATAGATTTTTAAGTCCATTTATAAATTGCTTTAAATAATATTTATTTATTTATAGTGTTTTAACATCTTAATGTTTTGAAGTATTAAACTAATTTTATTTAAAAGTGTTACTTATTAGTATATGAGAAAAAACTGGAGCCCTACAATTAGTTCGTGTCGTATACAGTTTTCGTATCTAAAAATAATTTGTGGTTAACAGTGTTCGTTCGCATAGCCACTAGGTTTATTTAAGTTTGTTTAATTTCATTTTTTATGTGGCTATGTAATACATTTGTTGGATCTACTATTTGTTTCCAATCAAATCTATATTTGTGCAGCATAATTAGCAATAAATAGTTGACCGGCTACTAGCAGTAAAGATGAATATAGATTCAGAAAATACACACCGAATACCGAGATACAACTTTTGTAATATTTAATTAGTGATAAAAAAATGTTTAAATTTCATAATTTAAATTTTACAATTTATTTCATTTTAAAATCTTTATTAATATGTTTTTAAAAAATGACATAAAATTTAAAAACAACTTTTTAACTTTCTAACTTTTTTAAGTACATAAGCTCGAAAAAAATTTTTGGAATTAAACGGACGAAAGGTTGGGTTGCTGTGCAGTCTTCACAGCTAAATATTTAAGGAACATCACTATAATCACTAAATTCATAATTACTAATTAAAGTATAAGCATTAGCAATGTATTTAGTTTATTCGAATAAAAACAAAAGAGGAAAAGATTAAAAAATATTAAAACTAATGTATTCCTTGTAATAGTTATGATATGCATCTTTAGCCGGTTTACCGTAAACTATCACCACTAAAAGACTAGATTATATCGCCAAGAGTGAAAAAATATACACAAACACAACTCTGCTAATATTGACCAACTATGCAAGACTTGTTGTTTCAACCATTTAGACGTTTGAGTTTCAGTTACGTTATAGTGTTTTTATTTTATTATCTATTGCAAAAATAAAATTGATTGGAAACAAATAGTAGATCCAACAAATGTATTACATAGCCACACTAAAAAATGAAATTAAACAAACTTAAATAAACCTAGTGGCTATGCGAACGAACACTGTAACCACAAATTATTTAGATACAGAAAACTGTATACGACACGAACTAATTGTAGGGCTCCAGTTTTTTCTCATATAATTATAAATAACACTTTTAATAAAATTAGTTTAATACTTCAAAACATTAAGATGTTAAAACACTATAAATAAATAAATATTATTTAAAGCAATTTATAAATGGACTTAAAAATCTATGCAAATATATTTGTATTTTAACCACAGGAATAGAGTAGAACTTCTCTCTTTCTCGCTTAATAATTTGCTAAAATAACATGTTTAATTGCCATACAGTTACAACTTACAAGCAATAAATACCTACTAGGTTTTTGTTAAAAGCTAAGACACCTACTACTACTAGTAACAATTAACTTTATAAATACGCGCCGTCGACAATAATTATATTGATTCAACTTATAAGAATAAAAATATAGATTATGACCTCTTTTACGCACACAAATAAAACATAACAATTAATAATAAACTATCCGATATCAGTCGGAAAAGTTCTCCGTACAAACCGACCGTTACATAATTATAACTGTATTTACACATAAAAAAACCTCCGTCTTCGGTTGGAAAGTGATGTACGTGTCCAACAACTACAGTACCTGTACATATAGAGTCACAGTATTGGACGTTCCTGAACAGAAGGGAGGAATAGTTGCACTGCACTCGTCTGAATTGGACGAAAATATAAGATCCGGTAGAAAAAATAAAAAAGCAGCTTCCACAAACAGTATGAATGATATAATATTACTTTTCGTAACAATTAAATTATTAAAGCAATTGCAAAACTGTTAGTTGTACTAGTCGGGTGGCAGTCTTTCGTAAATACGGTACTTTTCTCGAAGAGTGGGGCGCACATCTTGATCCTGAAAAAAAATATTTAGAGTTAAAGAAGAAATATAATCAAAATAACATAAATTCAATACGTATAGGTAAGGTAGCAAAATAGAATCAAAGCAATCTTTTTTAAGTTTCCAGCGCTGAAAAACACTCAAGTATCGACAATGAAACCAGAACTACATAACGAAGTGAAAAAAATTTTTTTTCAACAAGACTCAACTCAAGTCAATATTATAAAAAAGAGAACATAATTAAAAAAAATTTTAAATCATTAATCTCGTCAATACAATGGTTTATTTTCCCTATTTGTTAATTTAGACGTAAGTTACACACGAAATCTTAATGAAATGTAAACAAAAGGAACCAAAACGGTTTTTATTTCTCCTTAAAAATTAGGAGTCCATCATACTAAATTATTCACATTACACATACAGTATTTCTTATCTATTAAACTGTCTTTAGTAACTGTATTTTTAACCAAAACAACTTTTTAAAATTTGAGACATTTTTGCTTAAGTCTTAAGCTTATTATCATAGTGTATTTTTCTAAACTCTATTATATTGTTTTTGTAGTGTATTTTTGTTTGTATGAATATTTCGTCATAAAATTATTGAACCAAAGGCGAAATATATAAAGCAAGGCACATTTAAAATCAAGTGCATTGTCTAAATATATTTACATCCGTTTGTTCATAATGTTAAAAGCTAAAAAAATATAAAGCAGTTTGATCTTCTTTATTACAACATCAAGAATAAACATGTAAGTTTACGCATCATTTAATAACTATGCTAACTTTGCATATTCAAACTATTTGTTCGTGGCCATGATGCATGAAGTAAGTTCTTTGCTACTGCTTGCTTCAAAGTTAGCTATTATATAAAACAAAGCCTGTAAGCAAGCAGAACAGTTAGGACTTTTGTACAAAGAGTGGTGTTGATTTTCTGGGTATTAGCACTGGCTCGCACAGATGTTTTTGGTCGGGTCCGCTAGGGAGGAGGGTCCAAACCCGGGTGGAAGACCAAAATTTTTAGGGGCGGTCCGGACGCCCCTGGTTTTTTAGGGGGGGGGGTCGACCCCGGGTGCGAGATTTCAAATTTAGGGGGGTAAGGGGGGTCTAATTTTTAAACAAAATTTCTTTAACTCAATAATTTAAGTGTTTTTAGCTCTAGTATTGATTTTTATGTACTAAAACCGCCTATTTAGGCCTAAAAAGTGTATTTAAACACTGTTTTTAACTAAAAAATCGTGTTTTTGACAGTAAATAGAAAAATATACTTCCAAATTGGTCGGCAGGGGGGAGAGGGGTCAACTTTGCTAGGGGGGGGGTCAGGCCGGACCTTTGGCTTTGGGGGTGAAGGGGAGCCTGGATTTTTTCTAGGGGGTGCAAAGTTTTGGCTCTAGGAAGGGGGGTGCACCCCTCTGTCCCCCCGCAAGAAACATCTATGCTGGCTCGGAAAAAGGGCCTTGTGAAATCTCATGATTCATCTGACCCAGCTGCCCTTGACGTTTCGTGTGAGAATTTTAGACGCCTCCTGACTCACACTCGTCAGTAAAATATTCTGAATGTATTTTATTAACTTTTGGTGAAACTGGTGGGGAAAAGTGGGGTAAAATCCAACTCCCTTTCTCTCCTATTTTTAAACTTTGACCCCCACCCCCACCCCAAAAAAATCTTGTATTAACTATTTTCCCCCAACAATTTGGTATTATCCTATTAAAAACAAAATTAATGGATTTGTTTTTACATCAAACCCTGACACCCCCCCCCTTCTTGAAATTTAATTCCTCCCACGGGTCGACGCCTCCCCTTTCTAAAAAGCTAGAGGGAGTCCGAACAATCCTCGCACCCCTTTTTTAAATTCCAAAGTGTGATTTACCCAACCCTAGCTGCTGGCACCGTGCTTTTATCTTAACGTAAAAATTTTTTATGGATAAGTACGCTCGCTGGTATGTGTCGAAAATTTAAAGTGATATCCCCTCCCCATATCTCATGTTAAGTTTTTGGTAGGTACTAACGAAATCCTGTGTCAGCATGCATACTTGTGCACTGCCCCCGGGGGTTTTTATGGGGCGGGCAATTCCAAAACGGGGGGCACGGGGGGCAACTTTTTTGAAACTGGAGGGCAATAAAACGGAAGGGACAAGCAGAGGAGAAAAAAAAGAAAAAAGGAGAAAAAAAGAGAAAAAAGAGAAAAAAAGGGAAAAGGCAAAAAAAGGACAAAAAAGCCAAAATGAGGTAAAAATAGATCTAAAATGGCTTAAAATACATTGAAATAGGCTAAAAACTGCAAAAAATTGCGATGATGTCGTCATTATAGGTCAAAATTGCGCCATAATTTTAGGGTACTTTTTCATTTTTGGCGGGGGGGGGGTGCAATAAAACAGGGGGCAAATCCTCCAATAAAGCGGGGAAGGGGGCATTTCCAGACCGTACACAGGTCTGAGCATGATATGTTTTTTTTATTTCGGAGGGGCGTTTAGCCTTCTCGTTGTTGGCGTTTATTGGAACAACATAACTGTTGACTAGTTGGATAAAGTAATGTATGTGATGAAAAATTGTGCCCATACAATTACAAACATTTCTGAAAATCTCCAATAAATCTACTTTAAATTATTTAGAAGCCAAAAAAAACAAACAAAACAATGCATTTCTTAATTTACTATTATTTCGAAATAATCGAAGCGCAGCATAACGGGGCTGCAGAAATAGTGAGATAAACGATTAACTTGAAAATTTTTACCTTAGAAGAAAGTTCCTCCAGAAAAGGTATTAATTTATATAGTTCAGTATCGGATTTATCATCAAACCAACTTTCAATAGGTATACCATTTTCCAGCTAAAATACAATGGTTACAGTAATTTATCAAAACTCCGCCATTGATTATGGGTGGAGTGCATAGGTCACCGAAGGGGGGGGGGGGTGTAGGGGGGGGGTCCCCCCCTACGGCCTCTGAGACCTATCCCCCCCCCCTAAGGCCCATTTTTGACCCCTCCCCCCCATCGACCCCCTTGACCCCTGATCCCCCCCCTAAGGCCCATTTTTACACCCCCCCTCACTAGAAAATCCCAAAATGCTTAAAAATGGTCAAATTTCGTCAAAAAATTGTCAATTTTGGTCAAAAAATTGGTCCCGGGGGTGTGACCACCCCCCCTGTTTTTTAACAAAAAAAACCCCCCGGGGTGTGACCCCCCCCCCTGGTGGTCAAAAACCTCCACCCCCCGGGGTGTGGACCCCCCCCCCTGAGCCGTCGAAGGTCGGTGACCTATGGTGGAGTGTGTCTGTGTCCCTCATATACGATAAGTGACTGCTGCAAGTCTCGAAAAATATTTGTTAATATATACCCTTGTATACAAATTTTTCAACTCTACGATATAATTAATTGATAAAAAATATTAATTTTGTTTAATAATAAGTAGCCCGTGTCAGCCATACGGCTGACAACTAATTTTTCCCGTATTTTTTATATTCATTTACTAATTTTTTTTTCAAAATTCAACTCTTTTATGCCATTTCCGTGACGGTAAGCTTTACAGTGATACCAAGTTACACACTCTAATTTTAGTTGGGGAGAAGGGTGTTTCCCTCTTTTGGTGAAAATATGTTGTCCAGCATTAAGATGTTGGTGTTAATTTTTTACTAATTTCAACCACCTTATGATGCCCCCTGAACTATAAGGTTTCCCATAATATCTCATTTATCCTAATTTTTTTCTGTGGTTCGGGTGGAAGGTTCTTCCATCTTTGGTAAAAATATGTTGTCCAATATAAAGATGTCCATGGTATTTTTTTTAAATTTTAACCATTTATGACATTCTTCAGACTGTAAGCTTTGCAATGATACCTCATTTAGCCGAATTCGTTTTGTGGTTGAGGAGAAGGGTCTTTCCTTTTGGTGAAAATGCGTTGTCCAGCATAAAGATGTCCTTGTTATTTATTTTTTGAAAAAATTCAACCCTTTTATGACATTCCTTAAATTGAAGCTTTACAATGATATCTTATTTATCCCAACCCTTTTTGTGGGTAAGGAGAAAGGTCATTCCTCCTTTTAGTGAAAAAAAAAACGTTGTCCAGCATAAAGATGTTCATGTTCATTTTTTCAAAAACATAATATTCTGGCTTTACATTGGCAAATTACTCTTACCAATAAGTTTAAACCAATTCAAAAAAAATTTTTTTTTTCAACTTTCAAAGTCCATAGGGCCCTTAATTTGTGAAATGTCTTGTCCAACCAAAAGATGTACATACGGTTTTTTTTTTCAAATTTTAACCCCTTTATGACATTTCCCTGTCTGTAAGCTTTGCAACGAAATCTCATTTAGCCCAATATTTTAGCTGGTTAAGGAGGAAGGTTGTTCCTCTTTTTAGTGAAAAAACTTTGTCCAGCATTAAGATGTCCATGTTAATCTTACCAAAAAACATGACATTTTGGTTTTACATTGGCTAATTACTCTTATCAATAAGTTCGAGCCAATTTACAGACAAAAAAATTTTCGATTTCCAAAAACCATAGGTTTCCTCTTTTTGTGAAAATGTTTTTTCCAGGCTAAAGATGTCCATGCAGATTTTTTTCTAAATTTCAACCTCTTTATGACATTCTCCGGACCGTAAGCTTTGCAATGATATCTCATTTAGCCCAATCCCTTTTGTGGTTGAGGAGGAAGGTTGTTCCCTTTGTTAGTAAAAAAAACGTTGTCCAGTATTAGGATGTCTATGTTAATCTTACCAAAAACAATCACATTCTGGGTTTACATTGGTTACTTACTCTTATCAATTAGTTTAAGTCAATTCAGAGAAAAAAAATTTCAATTTCCGAAGTCCATAGGTTCCCCCTTTTGTGAAAATGTATTGTCCAGGCTAAAGATGTCCATGCAAAAATTTTCT
>JASAMX010024619.1:0-11344 GCA_030248175.1 Microlaimidae sp. YZB2_3
AAAAATCGTGTGAGTATACGAAAATTTGTCTTTTAAATTAATTAAAAACCACTTAAACGGTGTAAATAGGTATATATGTGTTGTGTGCTGAGCATAGGTGTCCGACCAGCCTGGACTGCCCGGACCGGCCCCCCCCTGAGGGCCGGTCCAGGGTACCCCTCCCCCCTAGTGCCCATTTTGGACCCTCCCTCCCCCCCTAAAACCCCGGTCCAGGCCGACCCCCCGCCTGAAGGCGGTTTTTACCCCCTCCCCCTAACAGCTGTTCCACCCCCCCCCTATCGACTTAATGTGCGATAGGCCAACCAATCGTTTTTTTCGTGCGCGCGACTGAAAATATACAGGCTCAAAATTCGTGCGCGCACGAATTTCGTGCGCTAACTTCATATACGTATATATTCCTCATAAGTATAACAATAATTTTAGTGTGTTCTATACAAATTTTTATAATTTATAATAAACCTTAGTTTTTTTACAAACTGGTTGGTACGTTACATTAAAAATAAAAAAAATAAAATTCAGATGTTCAAAACGAACCGTTTTTTAAAAAACAAACGGTCCGTTTTTTTAAACGACCGGTCCGTTTTTTGCGCTGCCGCCGTTTGTTAAACACTTGCCCGGCAAGTTGCCGCATGCAAAATAATGAAATGAAAACAAAATACAATGATTATTATTATTTATTATTGAACCGGAAAATAGAAGAAAGTTGGTCAAACTTTTACCGGAAGCAAAAAAAAATCAACAAAAAGGTACCTCTTATAATATGTTAACGTTTTTAACAGTTTCCAAAAGTTTTTTTGGCAGGTCCAGGCTCTTCTCCCCCCTAAGTACCCCAGTCCAGGCTTCCCCCCCCTAAGGACCCTTCAGTCCAGGCTACCCCGGGGTCAAAATTTTTCGAAAATTTGGTCCAGGCTGAGCCCCCCCTCCTGGGCCTACAAAATGGTAAAAAATGGGCTGACCCCGGGGTCAAACCCCCCCCCCCCTAGCCGTCAGGGGTCGGACACCTATGGTGCTGAGCGGAGCGAAGCGCGAGAAATTTTTTAAAATTTGTTGTCTTAGGACCCCCAAATTTTTCCCTCAGCCAGCCCAAAAGGAGGGGGGGTTACAACCCCTATAAGCCCCTGGCTACGCCCTTGCAGAAGGGACACGTACGCGGTATGTGTCACACCTTCCCACCAAGAAAAGAGCTGCTCTCAGCCTCTTCGATTCAATCGGCTCCACCAGCCCAAACAAGCCCGTCTATCTTTCGTAGAACGGGGGTACATTGATATACGATATACATGGGCGTAGCCAGGGTTTCGGAAAGGGGGGTCCAACCCTGAACAAAATTTCCGAAAGGGGGCGGCAGGGCATCCAGGGGGGGTCCAAATCCTAAACGTTATAAAAGGGCTAAAAAAAATTTTCCACGCTTCGCGCGGAGTGTCTATTCCCTTGTTTATATCACATACTTAATTATTTTTCTATTATTCAATAAAAATAAGTGTATAAAATCAAGAAAACCATTTTACAAACAATTTTATACCTTGAAATTTTCGATTTTCAAAACCCTAACAACCGAAAAAAGAAAACATTGAATTACAGCTGAGCAATGCAAAGTGCGAGAAAATGTTTTTCAAATTACTTCTCCTAACTTTTGAATTTTTAATCCCACTATATAACAATCTAAAAAGGGGGGTCTACATAGGTGTTTTTGGTCGGGTCCGCTAGGGGGGGGGTCCACCCCCGGGTGGACGGCCAAAATTTTTTAGGGGGGGGGGTCCAGGGGGGTCCGGGACCCCCCCCCCCCCCTGGCTTTTTAGGGGGGTCGACCCCGGGTGCGAAACTTCAAACTTAGGGGGGGTCAGGGGGTCTAATTTTTTAGCAAAATTTTTTTAACTCAATAATTTAAGTGTTTTTAGGTCTAATATTGAATTTTATGTATTAAAACAGCCTATTTAGGCCTAAAAAGTGTATTTAAACACTGTTTTTAACTAAAAACCCGTGTTTTTGACAGTAAATAAAAAAATATACTTCCAAGTTGGTCGGGAGGGGGGCGGGGGGTCAGCCTCGCTAGTGGGGGGTCAGGATGGACCGCTCTCGAGCTTTGGGGGGAGGGGGGGGGGGGCCCTGAAATTTTTCTAAGGGGGGGGGGTCCAAAATTTTGGCTCTGGGGGGGTGCACCCCTCTGTTCCCCCCCCAAAAACACCTATGGGGGTCTATTGTGGTCGTATCAAGATTACAAAACAGAGCAACACAAATTTGGAAGTGAAGACCAATTAAAACATTAAGAATGGGGTGGATCCAGCGTGGTCATACCAAGATTACAAAACAAACCAACATAAATTTGGAAGTGGAGACTATATAATTAATCGAGCGCTGAGCAGAGCGAAGCGCGAGAAAAATTATAAAAAATGGCCCTTCTAGTCCCCCAAATTTTTATCCTTGGCGACCCAAAAGGGGGCAAATTTTTCCCTTTGCCAACCCAAAAGGGGGGTCTAGACCCCCTAGACCCCCCTGGCTACGCCCATGCTGGTATACATACCCGGATGTGTGTATTGGCCACCAAATATGTGACGACCCAACGTAGAAGCCAAAATAACCAGGCACTGAAAAATTTAGACAGCCAAATTTATTGAAAAATTTGGTCGATACAGGAATTGAACCCGTAACCTCCAAAGTCGACTCTTGCGTGCTATCTATTACACCATAGGCCGGGCAATGAAAGGGGAAAGATAATCGCCTTTTATTAACGCTTGTACTTTGAGTTTTCACGGAAGGGACACATACGCGGTATGTGTCACACATAGATGAACAAGGGGGGGGGCTAGGGTGAGGCATACATGGGCACGGGGGGGGGTTGGGGGGGTTAACTAACCCCCCCCCCAAATTCTGAGAAGTGGGGTTACCCCCACTCAGGAGTGGGGGGGAGAAAAGTTAACCCCCCCTCCCCAATTTTGGAAAAATGAAGAAAAAAATGTCTTTAAAATGACTTCTAACTGCCTCCAAACTTAAGTTTTGAGGTCAAAATGAATGTTTTAAGCAATAAAAAACTCAAAAATGCAATAAAAAGGGCTTTTTGACCTAAAATTAGTGTTTTTAACCTATTTTTCCTTCAAAATCGAAAAACGATATGGGTAAAATGCACTCCAGAAAAAAAACGATATGGGTATTTTGCGTTTCTCGGATTTTAACCCCCCCTAATTTGGGGTTTAACCCCCCCACTCCGGACCAACTTGCCCATGTATGGGGTGAGGTCCACCCCCTAGCCTCAAAATTTTGGTCCCCCTCTTCCCCCCAAATTTTCGAATTTTTTACCCTTGACCCCCCTCTAGATTTTGAAAAACTGACCCCCCCCTTTCTCTCTCGAGAAAATTTTAGGTACTTTTTTAATACTAAATTTTCTTCTAAAAACGTGAATTTTTAATACAAATTCCCGTCTTTCTACCTTTTTTATACCAGAATATCGCTTTTTATTCAATAAAATGTAGTATTATCTCAGACCTGTGCACGGTCTGGAAATGCCTCCTCCGTTTTATTGGAGGACTTGCCCCCCCCCCGCCAAAAAATGAAAAGTACCCTAAAATTATGACACCATTTTTGACCTATGATGACGCCATCATCACAAATTTTTGCAGTTTTTAGCATATTTCAATGTATTTTAAGCCATTTCAGACCTATTTTTACCTTATTTTCGCTTTTTTTGTCCCTTTTTTTCTTTTTTCCCCTCTTTTTTTCTTTTTTTTCTCCCCTGCTTGCCCCCCCCCGTTTAAACCCCGGGGGGGGGGGGTGGGGGCAGGCAGTGCACCGGTCTGATTATCTTATAAAAAACTTATTATTAAACCTTTATGGTTTAAAAGTATTTTCCTTCGAAAACTGGACCCCAACTGAACACCCTCTAGGTTTCAAAATTTTCCACCCCGGGTCGACGCCCCCCCTAGATTTTCAAATCTCATTTACCTGGGGTAAACACACCCTTGCCTTCTGCAAAAATTTCGCAATGATGGCGTCATAATAGTTAAAAAATGGCATCATAATTTTTGATTATTCCGCGGGGCGGGGGCAATAAAATGGGGGGGGGCAAATCCTCCAATAAAGCGGGGGGCATTTTCAGACCGTGCACTGGTCTGTAGGTGGGAAGGAGAGGGGCTGGGGGGGGGGTCATACCCCCTCCCAAAAAATAATCCGGATTACTGCCGTCACCCCCCCCCAGAATTAAGGGTACCCCCGGACACGGGACACCCACCTCCCCTAAATATTTGGGACACCCACACCACCCCCCTCCCCAAAATATTAGGGGTCGGGTATACCCCCACCCCCAAAATTAGGGAGGATGCACACCTATGAGTGGGACCTATATAAATTAATATAATTATAATATAAGCTAGATAATCATCTTACCTTCTTGCACACATTCAGTGTCTGTGCAGTATCCTTGGGCATTGCGAAGCTATAAAAATCAGTGAATTATATTATTGATAAGTTAAACAAACTCTTTCCATAGACAAGAAAAGGGAGAAGCAAAGGAGGGAGTTCACGTTCACCCCCTCCCTAGGCCTCGAAATTTTGCCACCTCTGAAATTTCGAATTTTTGAATTTTTTATCATCGACCCCCTCTTTAGAATTTAAAATCTGATCCCCACCCTTAAGAAAGTTTACGCACTGTTTTATACCAACTTTTCTATATATATATATATATATATATATAAAATAGTATCATCCTATGAAAAGAACAATTTATTCAAGTTACTATGGTTTAAAACCATTTTGCTTTAACTGAACCCACCCTTCCAACCCCCCCTAGAATTTAAAAGTTTGCACCTTGGGTCGACTTCCCCCCTTACAGCTAAGGGGGTGGCCCCGCTGGCTGGGCCCCCTCCTAGAATTCAAAATCCCATTTACCTCCTGTGACTACCCCCTGTAGCTTCCACAGGACCTTCCTCACGCACCTATGAGTTTTTCAGTAATCTACAATCCACAAAAGAACAAAATAAAAAGAATAGAGTGGGGGGTTTTGGTCATAGTTTTATGGGGGGACAGCGGGGTCCACCCCCCTAGAGCCAAAATTTTAGACCCCCCTAGAAAAAATCCAGCGCCCCCCCCCCTCCCCCTCCCGACCAATTTGGAAGTATATTTTTTGATTGACCCTCCCAACCAAATCGATTGTGCTAAGCCATTTAATAGTTACGGTATACATACATGTTAAATAAAACTACTATAAAATACTATTAACTTGTTAAACACATGTTTTAAATGTAAAACATTAAACCCCCCTGCCCACCTGGGCAGGGAGGGGGGTTGGGGCATACATGTACATGGCACAGCAGAGTGGGGGGTTAAACTCCAAATTAGGGGGGGGAGTTAAAATCCGAGAAACGCAAAATACCCATATCGTTTTTCGATTTTAAAGAAAAATAGGTAAAAAACGCTAATTTTAGGTCAGAAAGGCCTTTTTATTGCATTTTTTAACTTTTTACTGTTTAAAACATTCATTTTGACCTCAAAACTTAAGTTTGGAGACAGTTAAAAGTCATTTTAAAGACATTTTTTTGTTCATTTTTCCAAATTTGGGGGAGAGGGTTAAACCCCCCTTCTCAGAATTTGGGGGGGTGTTAACCCCCAACCCTCCCCCCGTGCCCATGTATGGGTTGGGGCATACATGGGCAAGTTGGTCCGGAGTGGGGGGGGGGTTAAACCCCAAATTAGGGGGGTTAAAATCCGAGAAACGCAAAATACCCATATCGTTTTTTTCTGGAGTGCATTTTACCCATATCGTTTTTCGATTTTGAAGGAAAAATAGGTAAAAAACGCTAATTTTAAGTCAAAAAGCCCTTTTTATTGCATTTTTGAGCTTTTTATTGCTTAAAACATTCATTTTGACCTCAAAACTTAAGTTTGGAGGCAGTTAGAAGTCAATTTAAAGATATTTTTTCTTCATTTTTCCAAAATTGGGGGGGGGGTTAACCTTTTCTCCCCCCCCCCTACTTCTGAGTGGGGGGGGGGTTAAACTATACATGGGCAAGTTGTCCGGAGTGGGGGGAAGGTTAAACCCCAAATTAGGGGGAGTTAAAATCCGAGAAACGCAAAATACCCTATTGTTTTTTTTCTGGAGTGCATTTTACCCATATCGTTTTTCGATTCTGAAGGAAAAATAGGTTTAAAACACTAATTTTAGGTCAAAAGCCCTTTTTATTGCATTTTTAAGCTTTTTATTGCTTAAAACATTCATTTTGACCTCAAAACTTAGGTTTGGAGGCAGTTAGAAGTCATTTTAAAGACATTTTTTTCTTCATTTTTCCAAATATGGGGGGTTAATCTTTTCTCCCCCCCCCCACTTCTGAGTGGGGGGGTTAAACCACCCTTCTCATAATTTGGGGGGTTAACCCCCCAACCCCCCCCCCGTGCCCATGTATGGGTTAAACCCCCCTCTCAGAATTCGGGGTTAACCCCCTCCCCAACCCCCTCCCCCCGTGCCCATTTATGGTTGGGGGTTATACCCCCAAAAATCCCGACTACAGCAGACACTTTCCCCCCTAAAATTTGGGGGTATCCCGGACAACCCCCTAAAATTGGGGGGGGGGTCCCACTACTAAAAACGCTAAAAATGGGGCATTTGAGATATACCCCAAAAAAATTTTGGAACACCCGCCCCCACTTAAATTTGGGGGGTCGAGTATACCCCCCTCCCCCTCTCCAAAAAAAAAAAATCCGGGAGGCTGCCCACTTATGCTGTAAAGGGATAAAAAACTGCAAATTTTGTAACAAGTATCATATCATATCAGCTGGAATTAAAATTTATATGTATTTTAGCGCCTTAAATTAAAAAATTTTTTCCGGGTGGCATTTTGCCCCCTAGACCTAGACCTCTGACAAAGGACTCTGCCCTTTGACCCCACTGGGGGCTCTGGCCCCCAGGCCCTCTATTATTTTATTGGGTGACTGCCACCCCCCAAACCCCGCAGGGTTAGTATTTACCCCCCAGACCGCCCCACCCCAAATGAAATCTTGGACACGCCTATTGTCTCTGAAATTCATTAGAAACATCATTTAAAAATTGTAAAAAAAATGGTATATAAATGTCAAGCGCTGAGCGGAGCGAAGCGGGAGAAAAATTTTAAAATTGTTTTCTTAGGACCCCCAAATTTTTACCTCCGCCAGCCCAAAAGGGGGGGGGTTAAAACCAAAGGTGGGCACATAAGTGTCTGGTTTCCAAAGTTATTTTAAATTATTGATTTGAGGTTTTTAGCCTAAGTGTAGACTTTTATGCAACAAAATAGGCTTTTATGCATAAAAAGAGTACAAAATACTGTTTTTTACTACAAAAATGTGTTTGTGACAATAAATTTGGACCTATATTTATACCCAAATTTGGCCTAGAAAGGAGGGAGACATAGGTGTTTTTGGTCAGGTCCGCTAGGGGGGGGGGTCCAGCCCCGAGTGGAAGGCCAAAATTTTTAGGGGGGTCCGGACCCCCCTGGCTTTTTAGGGAGATCGACCCCGGGTGCGAGATTTTAAATTTAGGGGGGGTCAGGGCCAGGGGGGTCCAATTTTTTAACAAAATTTTTTTAACTCAATAATTTAAGTGTTTTTAGGTCTAATATTTAATTTCATGTACTAAAACAGCCTATTTAGGTCTAAAAAGTGTATTGAAACACTGTTTTTAACTAAAAAACCGTGTTTTTGACAGTAAATAAAAAAATATACTTCCACATTGGTCGGGAGAGGGGGGGGGTCAAAGGTTAAACTCATCTCGAGCTTTTGGGGGGGGGGGGGCTGGATTTTTTCTAGGGGGGGTCCAAAATCTTGGCTCTAGGGGGGGTGGACCCCTCTGTCCCCTCCCCCCCCAAAAAAAAAAACACCTATGAGGGGATAGATAAGGGGCGAATTGAGAATTTCATTAGTGTCAAAATAAAAAAAATTGGGGGAGAGGGAGGCCCTTAGAATTTATTTTTTCTAAGAAGAGGGGGGCGGGTCCAAAATTTCGAGGCTATGGGGGGTGGATCCCACCCTACCCCCTATGCTCATGTGTGTGTTGAACCGTGATAAATTTTTTTATTTTGACAAAATACAATAAATATTAGCCCTACCTAAACCTCTTTACTAAACTGTGGTAAAAGAGACATTGGTTATTAATTTAAGGCCATAGGTGGGCAGGGGGGGTTGGGGGTTACCCCCCAATAATCCCGACTATAGCCAACAGCCCAACACAACACCCCCCTAAAATTTGGGGGTACCCCGGACACCCCCTAAAATTTGGGGGGTCCCAATACTAAAAACGCTAAAAAGGGGTATTTGATGAGGTATACCCCAAAAAAATTTTTCCCAAAAATTTTTTGGGGGTATACCTTAAACCACCCATTTTTAGCGTTTTTAGTACTGGGACCCCCCAAATTTTAGGGGGGTGTCCGGGGTACCCCCAAATTTTAGGGGGGAGGAGTGTCGGCTGTAATCGGGATCTTTGAGGGGTATATCCCATACATAGGCAAGTTGGCCCGAAGTGGGGGGTTAAACCCCAAACATAGGTCACCGAAGGGGGGGGGGGGGGGGGGCCCCCCCCCCCCCCCCCGTACGGCCTCTCAGACCTACCCCCCCCCTATGGCCCTTTTTTGACCCCTCCCCCCAATCGACCCCTTGAACCCCTGACCCCCCCTCCCTAAGGCCCATTTTTGACCACCCCCCCCCCCCAGACAATCCCAAAAAATGCTTAAAAAATGGTCAAATTTCGTCAAAAAATTGTCAATTTTGGTCAAAAAAAACACCCCGGGGTGTGACCACCCCCCCTGCTTTTTTTCAAAAAAAACACCCCGGGGTGTGACCCCCCCTGGAGGTCAAAAACCTCCACACCCCGGGGTGTGGACCCCCCCCCCCTGAGCCGTCGAAGGTCGGTGACCTATGACCCCAAATGAAGGGGGAGGGGTTAAACGCGAGTTTTCTACCGTTTTTTTAGAAAATTTTTTTGTTTGTTCATTTTAATTTTAGTTTTTAGTTATTTTGCATGCACGCGTTTTAGCATGTTTCGTTTTCTTTAAAGACGCGAATTCGCCTACTGACGAGTTCCTGTTCGCCTCCTTCAAGTAGTTTGTTTTATTAAAAAATACGTCCAGGAGATTAAAAGGAGCGAAACGTATTTTTTAATTAAAATTACATTATTTTTGGTTAATTTTAGCACATCATGTGAACCATTTATTTATTAATTTATAATTTTTGTAGGCTGTTTTCATGGTATTCTACCCTAATTTTTTCATGTGTGTTGATCTTGGGTTTTTTCGGTTTCCCTCATAGTTTTTGTTTTTCTTATTAAAATCTCAGAAACGCAAAATACCCATATCGTTTTTCGATTTTGAAGGAAAAATAGGTAAAAAACGCTAATTTTAGGTCAAAAAGCCCTTTTTATAGCATTTTTGAGCTTTTTATTTCTTAAAACAATCATTTGGACCTCAAAACTTAAGTTTGGAGGCAGTTAAAAGTCATTTTAAAAACATTTTTTTCTTCATTTTTCCAAAATTGGGGAGGGGTAACCTTTTCTCCCCCCCCCACTTCTGAGTGGGGGAGGGGTTAGTTAAACCCCCCTTCTCCGAATTTGGGGGGTTAACCCTCCCGTGCCCATGTATGGTATAACCCCCCTGCCCACTTATGGTTACAACCATAGGTGGGCAGGGGGGGTTGGGGGTTATACCCCAGAAATCCCAACTATAGCCGACACTCTCCCCCCTAAAACTTGGGGATACCCCGAACACCCCCCCCCTAAAATTTGGGGGGTCCCAGTACTAAAAACGCTAAAAATAGGGCTTTTCGTGTATACTCTAAAAAAAATTTTCGGGACACCTCCCCCCAAATTTGGAGGGTCGGGTATACCCCCCCCCAAAATTCGACAGGCTGTCCAGCCATGGTTACAACCCCCATAACCCCCTGGCTACACTCTTGTTTGGGTCTAACTCACACTCCGACAAACTTGCCCATGTATGAAGTGACTATAGATGAGAACGGTCCGGGCAGCTAGGGGGGGTTACCCGGGGTAAATCGAATTTTGAATTCTAAGAGGGGGTCCCAGAGGGGTCCGGCCGGACCGGACCCCCTAGCTTTTTAGGGGGGGTGCAAAATTTTGAAATCTAAAGAGGAATCAGGTGGGGTCCCGTGTCCAAAGCAAAACAGTTTTAAACCATAATAACTTTAATAATTGTTCTTTTTATATGATAACACAAAATTTTATTGAATAAAAAGCGATATTCTGGTGTAAAAAGGGTGGAAAAACATGAATATGCGTTAAAAATTCACGTTTTTGGAAGAAAATTTAGTATAAATAAAGTACCTAAAATTTCCCCAAGGGGGAGGGGGGTCAGATTTCAAATTCAAGAGGGGGTTCAAGGTTCAAGTGTAAAAAATTTGGAAATTTGGGGGGAGGGGGGCCTGGATTTTCGTCTAGAGGGGGTCCCAAAATTTCGAGGCTAGGAGGGGGGTGGGGGGGGTTACCTCAAACTGCAACTCGGGAAACTCAAAGACCCCCAGCCACACCCTCCCAAAGACCCCGGCGGAAACGGGCCCGACAAAAACGCAAAGAGCCCCCAAAATCCCCACCCCTCCCCCCCCCCCCCCCACCCTGCCCCTTGGCCTTTTTACCTGTCTCTTTTCCCGTTTGTAGAGGTTTGGTGGGTTTTTTGGTTTTCAAAATAAAGAAATTTGATCACGGTTCAAACACACACATGAGCATGAGGGGGTAGGGTGGGATCCACCCCCCATAGCCTCGAAATTTCGGACCCGCCCCCCTCTTCTTAGAAAAAAATAAATCTTGAAGGGCCTCCCCTCTCGCCCCCAATTTTTTTTCTATTTTGACACTAATGAAATTCTCAATTCGCCCCTTATCTATCCCCTCATAGGTGTTTTTTTTTTTCGGGGGGAGGGGACAGAGGGGTCCACCCCCCCCTAGAGCCAAGATTTTGGACCCCCCCTAGAAAAAAATCCATCCCGCCCCCCCCCATTAAAGCTCGGAGATGAGGTTTAACTTCCTTCTTTTCTGACCCCCCCCCCCCCCCCGACCAATTTGGAAGTATTGTTTTTTATTTACTGTCAAAAACACGGTTTTTTAGTTAAAAACAGTGTTTCAATACACGTTTTAGGTCTAAATAGGCAGTTTAGTACATAAAATTCAATATTAGACCTAAAAACACTTAAATTATTGAGTTTAAAAAAATTTGTTAAAAAAATTGGAGCCCCCTGGCCCTGACCCCCCCTAAATTTAAAATCTCGCACCCGGGGTCGATTTTTTTGAAAAGCCAGGGGGGTCCGTACCCAAAATTTTGGCCTTCCACTCGGGGGTGGACCCCCCCCAGCGGACCTGACCAGAGCAGACCAACTCTGAACCAAGTAGATGACA
>JASAMX010024621.1:0-13430 GCA_030248175.1 Microlaimidae sp. YZB2_3
CCATAAAAAATTTTTTTGCCATTTTCTATCGATTAAAATGTTGGTGTTTTCCAGCAATAACAATGTTTCATCCAATTTTATGTTAAGTTTTGTTTTTTTCTTTTTCTTCGAAAAAATTTATAACGGAATACCAGAAAATTTCTGTACTTGGGCACTGATAAAAAAATGTTCTAATGTGTCGTTGATCTTTAGGTTACACAGTTTACATAGAAGATTATTGCTTTTTTTATAATTAAATAGCCATTTTTGCGTAGCAATGATCCTGTGATTTATTCTGAATTGAAACGCTCTTAATTTAGTTTCATCTGATATTTTTTTAATTAATCAAAATTTATTCTCCCAGATTTCAGGGTGTTTTTCACCAATAATTTCATGCCATTTTTCTGCAGCATTCGGTTGCAAAATCATCTGGTCTTTTATAAATGATTTCTTTATTGAGTCATAAGTTGTTAAATTTACGTTTATGTCATCATAGTTTTCTCTTAATCCTTGTTTTAATATTAATTTCCATCGCTTGGGAAGAGCTGCTTTGATTTGATTTATTCTAATGATATTCATATGTTTTAAACCATATTTTAAATTTAGTTCATCTATTGTGTACCATTGTCGCTCTTCATTAATTAAGTGCTTGATTCTATCGCAGTTTTTTTCTTTAAGTTCTTTAAAAAACGCGCTTTTCCCGCCAATTAAAATATTTTAATTATTATTAACGCTTTCTTCAATCACTTTATCAAAGTGAGTGATACAATTATTTTTTATGCTGTTTATTTCCATAGCGGCTTTTAATCCTTCCATATAGCATGTTTGTATGTGGTTTAAATTTAAGTTTACTAAATCAATTCTAAAATTACTTTCTAATAAGTATTCTAATCCTCCCACTTTTTGAAATTCTTTACTTATGAATGCACACCATTTTGCATTAGGAGTTTTTGCAATTCTATTAATTAATTTCAACTTTGCTACTTTATTTATTGTATAAATACATGGTACTTTTAAACCCCAATAATCATAGTCTTGGATCATGACATCTCTTCTTATTTTGGCCACTTTTGATTGCCATACATATTCCATAATAAATTTATCAATTTTTTTTAGCATTTCTTTTTCAATATCTATATTCATGATTTGATAAGTAAGTTGTGACAAACCTAAAGTTTTAAGAATTTGTATTCTTCCAATTAAAGTTAAACCTCTAGTATTCCATTGATTTAAAGTTTCCTTTATTTTGGCTAATTTTCCGTTAACATTTAGGTCGTGCATCTTTTTTTGTCATGGCAATAATGTATTCCTAATATTTTTATTGGTTCATTTTTAACATGTAATTTTCCAATATTTTGGCAAAGATTTTTTATTTTACCCATACCTGTGCTATTTGTTTTTTTAAAATTTATTTTTAATCCTGAAGATTCTTTGAATGTTTCAAGTATTTCCCATACCTGATTAATTGAGTTTGTATCTCGTAAAAATAAAGTTGTGTCATCAGCAAATTGCATTAATTTATATTCTTTACCAAACGCATTTATTCCTTGTATTTGTTTGTTTTCTCTTATAACTAATGCTAACATTTCGATCGCTATTATAAACAAATAAGGGCTTATTGGATCACCTTGCCTAACCCCTGTGTTAATTGGAAAATAGTTGGTTGTGTAACCGTTGTTAATTATTGCTGAGTTGGCATCTTTGTAAAGGATTTTGATATATTCTATAAAATTTTGTGGAATACCTATCGCTTCCATCGCATTGTACATAAAATTCCATTCTAAAGTATCAAACGCTTTTTCTATGTCAAGCGATATTAAGTATCCTTCCAAACTTTGTTTATCCAACCATATATTTAGATCAATTAACAGTCGAATAAGCTCTCCTATATACCTTCCTTCTAAAAAACCTATTTGATCTTCGTGTTTTATTTTTTTTAATACTTTTTTGAGACGTAATGAAAGTGCTTTACTTATAATTTTATAGTCTACGTTTAATAAAGTAAGAGGTCTCCAGTTTGGTATTACTAACAAATTTTGAATGGGTTTTGGCAATAGTCTTATTACACCTCTGGATTGTTCTATGCCTAATTTTTTCTCTATTTCCATAGATTTTATCATTGCTTCATGGAAATTTAGTTCAATTTTATTCCAAAATGTTTTTAAAACTCTATTGTAAGTCCATCAGTTCCTGGTGATTTGTCTTTACCCATCGAGTCAAGGGCTGACTTACATTCTTGTAGTGTTATTTTAGCTTCTAGCATTGTCTTATCTTCTTTATTTATTTTTGGAACTGTTGTATTTTTCATAAAATTTTAAAATTTATGTTTAGAGTTTTCTTCTGTATTATCTTCTATTTTGCTTTCATACAGTTTTTTATAGAAATTCATTAGTTCAATTTGAATTTTCTTTGTATCAGTAATAATTTTGTTGTCTTCACTTCTATGAAGTTTATTTATATTTTGACAAGCGCTTATTATCTTCTATTTTGCTTTCATACAGTTTTTTATAGAAATTCATTTAGTTAATTTTGATTTTTTTTTTTACAGAATATTTTTTTGTTCTCTTCTCTTCTGAAGAGTTTTTTTATTTTTTCAAGCGCGTCTTTTAATCCATAAAAGTATTTTGAACTTTTTTCCCCTAAATTGAGCCATTTTGCTTTTGCTCGAAGAATTATTCCCTCTGTCTTAGTTCCCATCAGATTTTCTATCTCTTTTTTTATCAGATTATATTGGGCTATTGTTTTTTTTGATATTTGATTTCAATCGTATTTTAATATTATATTTATTTAGATGTATTACTGATGATGAGTATAGTTATACTCAAAAGTTCTAATTTATGGTGTCAGGAATAAACGTTTTATCTTACGTTTTAATTGCATTACTGAAGACAAATGTTCGGTCCTAACAAATCTATTTTTTCTATACGGTAATTGAAGTAAAAAACGTTTTCTTAGCAGGAGGCTCCTATAAGTCATAGTTTTTTGTATATACAAGGAGCACATCTCAACTGCTGTTTTGGAGTTAAAAATAAGGCACGTTTTGCTAAAAAATTGGAGGAACTATAGTCCATACAAAAATGATGCAGACTGGCGACAAAACTCGAACTTTGAAATGTTATATATCCCTAACGGAGGTTAGAATATGTACGGGACATATGTGGTTAGAAAAAAATCTTTTTCGATGAAGTCATCACTACAGCCGATACGGTAAAAAACCTGTTGCAAAAAAAACAAAACTTTTTTATTATTACGAGATAAAAAACGCCGCTTGGTATGCTGTTAAAACATACTTTTCTGAGTTTTCTCTGAAAGTTTGAGCGAAATCGGCTGGTTCAAATTTTTTTATAATGCGTTCAATTCGCGCGGTTTTCGCGAATTTTTGCGAATTTTCGCCACGCTAATACACTGTTCGAATTATTTGTTTGTTTTGCTTCCTACTCGAAGTGTGTACGATATTGATCATATTGTTATATATTAAGTGTCCGCCAATTTTTATTCCTTACTTTTGACCTTAAAAATTTTTTTTGGGGGTTGACTCCCTGGGAGCTAGGGGGGGGGCAAACACGAATACCAAACCTTTTTTTCAAATTTTTTTTTTCGAAACTATGAAAAATAGAAAATTTATCACATATGACGAATTTTGATAATTCGATTGTATAAAAAAAACCTCATATTAAGCTTACAATAAGCTGTCAAAAATGACGAATTTAAAATTTGGAAGGATTCCAAGCCCGTATGCTGGCAGCAGCAAACATTTCAATTAAAAAGTTTTACAAAAATAATAAACTTTAAAAGATTAGTTTTAACTTTTTTAAATTTATTTTGATTTAAAATATTAGAAATGATCCAAATAACCCCATGAAAACGCAACATAAATTTTCGTTAAAATTCCAAAATACTTCCTTACGTCATGCAAATTTTTTGTTATTACGTCATAATTGGTGATTTTTATTGGGTCTTCCGCAATTAAAATGACGCAATTCAGACCAAATCGCCGATTCAAACGTTTTTACACGAAAAATAGCATTATTTAAAAAAAAACTACATTGGGATATTGGCAAAAACTTGAGAGACATAGTTATTAGAAATTTGTTTTGATGCGTTGAATGCGTTGAATTCGCGCGGTTTTCGCGATTTTTCGCGAATTTTCGCCACGCTAATACACTGTTCGAATTATTTATTTTGTTTTGCTTCCTGCTGGAAGTGTGTACGATTTTTATCATATTGTTTTATATTAAATGTTTGCCAATTTTTATTCCTTACTTTCGACCTAAAAATTTTTTTTGGGTTGACTCCTAGGGAGCTAGGGGGAAGCAAACACGAATGCCGAAAATTTTTTTCAAATTTTTTTTCGAAACTATGAAAAATAGAAAATTTATCAAATATGACGAATTTTGATAATTCGTTTGTGTAAACCCCCCCCCGAGGGGCTAGGGGGTGGGGGAGGGCCCAACACGATTGCCGAAAATTTTTTCATAATTTTATTTTCAAAATCATCAAAAATGCAAAATTTATCACATATGACGAATTTCAATATATCGTTTGTTTAAAAACACTTAATGTTAAGCTTACAATAAGCTGTCAAAAATGACGAATTTAAAATTTGGAAGCATTCCAAGCCCATTTTGTTGACCCCCTCCGGGGGCTAGGGGGTGGGGGGAGGCCCAACACGATTGCCGAAAATTTTTTCAAAATTTTATTTTCAAAATCATCAAAAATGGAAAATTTATCACATATGACAAATTTCGATATATTGTTTGTTTAAAAAAAAGTAATATTAAGCTTACAATAAGCTGTCAAAAATGACGAATTTAAAATTTTTAAACATTCCAAGCCCGTATGCTGGCAGCAGCAAACCTTTAAATTCAAAAAACTTTTCCAAAAAATAAGCCTTAATTTTTTTCGAATTTTCAGGTTATTTTGTCAGAAAAACATTTTTTCAAAGTTAAAATCTTACTAAAAAATTGCCAAATATTGCAGTTAAAAAATGATTTTTTTTAAGTGTTTTCTTACTTGCAAACATGTTTCACCGTTTGTCAACACAAAAACAAATTTCTAACAACTATGTCTCTCAAGTTTTTGCCAATATCCTAATGTAGTTTTTTTTAAAGTAATGCTATTTTTCGTGTAAAAACGTTTGAATCGGCGATCTGGTGTGAATTGCGTCATTTTAATTGCGGAAGAGCCAATAAAAATCATCAATTATGATTTAATAACAGAAAATTGGCATGACGTAAGGAAGTATTTTGGAATTTTAACGAAAATTTATGATGCGTTTTCATGGGGTTATTTGGATCCTTTTGTACTATTTTGAATTAAAATAAATTTAAAAAAGTTAAAACTAATTTTTTAAAGTTTATTATTCTTGTGAAACTTTTTAATTGAAAGGTTTGCTGCTGCCAGCATATGGGTTTGGAATCCGTCCAAATTTCAAATTCGTCATTTTTGACAGCTTATTGTAAGCTTAATATTAGTTTTTTTTACACAAACGAATTATCAAAATCGTCATATGTGATAATTTTTTTATTTTTCATAGTTTCGAAAAAAAATTTGAAAAAAATTTTCGGCATTCATGTTTGCCCCCTCCTAGCCCCCGGGGAGTCAAACCCAAAAAAAAAAATTTTAAGTCAAAAATAAAGAATAAAAATTGGCGGACACTTAATATATAACAATATGATCAATATCGTACACACTTCGAGCAGGAAGCAAAACAAAATAAACAATTCGGACAGTGTATTAGCGTGGCAAAAATTCGCGAAAAATCGCGAAAACCGCGCAAATTCAACGCATTATAAAAAAATTTGAGCAAGCCGATCTCGCTTAAACTTTCAGAAAAAACTCAGAAAAATATGTTTTAACAGCATACCAAGCGGCGTTTCTTATCTTGTACTAATAAAAAAGTTTTGTTTTTTTTGGGACCAGGTTTTTTTCACCGCATCGGCTGTAGTGATGACGTCATGGAAAAAAAAATTTTTTCTAACCTTTTCAAAAATAACCAAGAGTCTAAGCTATGCTCCCATATATGTCCCGCACATATTCCAACCTCAGTTATGGATATATAACATTTCAAAGCTCGAGTTTTGTCGCCAGTCCTCATCATTTTTGTATAAGCTATAGTTTTGGACAAGATAAGATTTCTTCGGGACTAATTAACAAATAAAAATTAACTACAGTCTATACAAAAATGATGCGGACTGGCAACAAAATCGGAACTTTGAAATGTTATATATCCATAACGGAGTTTAGAATATGTGCGGGACATATATGGGAGCATAGCTTAGACTCTTGGCTATCTTTTGAAAAGGTTAGGAAAAAATATATTTTGATGATGTCATCAATACAGCCGATGCGGTGAAAAAAAAGCTGGTCCTAAAAAAACTAAAGATTTTTATTAGTATGAGATAAGAAACGCCGCTTGGTATGCTGTTAAAACATACTTTTCTGAGTTTTATCTGAAAGTTTGTGCGAAATCGGCTCGCTCAATTTTTTTAATGATTTCATTTTTGCTTCCTGCTTAAAGTTTGTACGATATTGATCATATTGTTATATATTAAATGTCCGCCAATTTACAAAACTGCCAAAAATGTATTCTAGGCGCCACAAGAAATCTTTTAAGCATTCGTTCGTGCAAAAAAACGCATTATTGAGCTTATAATAAGCCTATGAACTTTGGGTTGGGCCAATTCCGCATTTTTGGTAATATTTTTGGTTAATGCACCCCACAAGATGTGTGCAGAATAAAAATTTGACAAAAACACCAACTTAACCAATGAAATTTTATGATTTCGTATTAACTTTATAATATAATGTCTGTTTTGGTAAAATTACATGGCAAAGCTGTAACACATTTCTATTAAAAATTTGAAATTTCAAGTAAAAGACCGTTAAAAAATTATTACGACTTCCTTTTTTATTGTTTCATGCCGCTTTGTAGTGTAACTACACCACTATTTTGCTTGGGTATTTTTTTGGGTTTTTTTATAAATGCTGCTATGCGTTTTACTGCGATTTCCTTTTAAATCGGTGTGCAACTTTCCTACTTTGAATCTTGGTATTTTAGGCCGTGGCCGCTGTTGAAATTCCACTTGCCTCCCAGAAATTTTTCCAATTCCCCTGTTTTCTCCACAGCGTTCAGTTATTTCACGCGGGAAGTAAAAATTCAATATGTAATAGACTATTTCGACATAAGGCGTTTTACACGGTAAAATTCCGATACACAATAAGACGAAAGTGGAAATAAAAATATTATTTGAATTAAAACTTTTGTTAACTTATTAATGTAAAATATTGCGTAAAAACTAAAATTAAAATAATGTATGGATTAGATTTGTATTAATAAAGTTATTAAATTTTAATTTCGTAAAAATGTATGGATTAGATTTGTATTAATAAAGTTATTAAATTTTAATTTCGTAAAGATGTCAACATAAAAAATGAAATGATCGCAAAAGTTGGTGTTTGTTTTTTTTTTCAAAAATGTTCATCTTATGTATGGACGACACAATGGCAATCACAGTTTTAATTTTAGTGATTTTTGTATCGTGATGTAATTTTATTGACATTAAAATAAAAATTTTTTGTTTGTTTTTAGTTTTAAAGCTTATTTAATCTGTTTATTGTGATTTATTATTGAAATTTTTGGTTAAATCAGATACTAACTCGATTTAGCCCGGCAAATTTACCTCGATGCTTTTCTTCAAAGAAAGAATTTTTTCTGAAGCCCAAATAAATCATAAAAAACAGGCAAAACTTTTGATAAAGTTATTTGATAAAGTTTTTCTTTATTTTTAAGGTTACCTTAGGCGTAGGTTGTATTAAAAAAGTATCAGCGTGAATTTTTCAAAGTAAATCAAATTAGCCTAAAAATTTTAAGTGCTTTTATAAAATACACTATTTTATTAATGAATAAATGTTGGGGCCAAGATTGATTTTAAATATCAACATCGAAACTTTAGCGTGGTCTGTAATATGGGAATCTTTAGTAGTGCGACAATCAAATGCCCGACTTTGAAGAAGTATTTTAATTCTTTAAAAACAAAATCTAATATCATAAAATTCAGCCTGCCTTAACTTAAAAATTAGATGCTTTAAATATTTGAAACCAAACCTCTTGGAAAAGTTAGTTAAAAAAAATTATATAATATATGTTGCGCACACACACACAATGGTCCGCATATCAAGGCGAAAAAACAAACACCAATTTTTGCCGTCATTTCATTGCAATTTTATTTTTTATGTTGACACTTTTACGAAATTAAAATTTAATAACTTTATTAATACAAATCTAATCCATACATTATTTTAATTATAGTTTTTACGCAATATTTTACATTGATAAGTTAATAAAAGTTTTTATTCAAATAATATTTTTATTTCCACTTTCGTCTTATTGTGTATCGGAATTTTACTGTGTAAAACGCCTGATGTCAAAATAGTCTATTCTTCCGCATTCGCAGGCCTCGCGTAATGTGTCTCCCGCATTTCATCTTTCACTTCCCGTTCTCCTCTCTACATACCCCCCTTCCCCCCCCCCGTCGCCCCTCTTCATTGTCACACTCTGGGCGAAAAACTTAATATCGCCCCATAGCATTTTCAAAAACAGATTTCTTTATTCAAAATATTACATTTTAAAAAACATTACAAACTTTTGCACAAAAGCTTACATGCATGTCTAATAGACGTAATGTCTGTGTGTGTGTGAGTCTGTCTGTGTGTCTGTGTGTTCCCTAACTTCTCCCTAACCACCCAACGGATTAAGGTGAATGAGATAATGTTGGAAAGCTTAACCCCACGGAATGTCTTAAGGGGGTTGAAATTCTGAAACAACTCACATGGAAATCTTTATAATGGACAACGCGTTTTCACCAAAGGGGGGACCCAATGAATTTTGGAACTTAAAAAATTTTTTGACTCAGAATTGGTTCAAACTTATTGGAAAGAGTAATTATGCAATGTAAATCCAGAATATCATGATTTTTGGAAAAATGATCATGGACGTATTTATACTGGACAACGTTTTTTCATTAAAGAAAGGAATTACCTTGCTCACCAACCACAAAAGGGATTGGGCTAAATGAGATATCATTGCAAAGCTTACGGTCCGGAGAATGTCATAAAGAGGTTGAAATTTAGAAAAAAAATTGCATGGACATCTTTATACTGGACAACGCGTTTTCACCAACCCCATGGATTTTGGAACTAAAAAAATTTTTTGACTTAGAATTGGCTCAAACTTATTAGAAAAAGTAATTGGGCAATGTAAATCCAGAATATCATGATTTTTGGAAAAATAAACATGGACATATTTATACTGGACAACGTTTTTTCATTAAAGAAAGGAATTACCTTGCTCACCAACCACAAAAGGGATCGGGCTTAATGAGGTATCATTGCAAAGCTTACAGTCTGGAGAATGTCATAAATGAGTTGAATTTTTTAACAAATAATATGGACATCTTTATACTGGACAACATATTATTACCAAAGAGGGAAAGACCTTCCTCCCCAATCACCAAAAACATTGGGGTAAATGAGATAATATGGGTAAACCTTATAATTCAGGAAACATCATAAGGGGGTTGAAATTAGTAAAAAAATAACATGGACATCTTTATACTAGACAAAATATTTTTACCAAACAAGGGAAAGACCCTTCTCCTCAACCACCAGATGGAGTGCGGGTTAACTGAGGTATCATTGTAAATCTTACAGTCATTGGAATGGCATAGAAGGGTTAAATTTTGAAAAAAAAACTAAATAAACATAAAAAATGCAGGAAAAATTATTTGTCAGCCCTATGGCTGACAGAGGCTATTTGATAAAATTTTCTAAACAAACACTACGTTAATACGTCAAAAAATTTCATTCAATCCAGACTTTTTAAACACCAAAATTTTTATCGTATATTATTACTTTGTATTTTCAGCAGGAGATTTTTTTGTTTGTTTTTTTTTGAATAACTGTCACAAATCAAATTCCTATTTTGCCCTGATCACGTTGTTAAATTCATATGGAGACACCAAAATAATTTTATGTAGGTATGGTTATTTTTTGTATTAAAGGAGTAGCTCATTCAGGACTTTTATAAGATTATGATTTGTGACACTCACTACTCATTCAGGGTTTTCTTCAATTCCTCAAGAACTGCTCTAAAAAATCAAATTCATATATCACACCCCATCATACGACTGTTCTGGCACTAAACGGATTAATTTCATATTTATATATGGTTTTGATTTGGTCTGCAGAAACAGGTCTTTTTGGGACCAGGTTTTTTTCACCGCATCGGTTGTAGTGATGACGTCATGGAAAAAAATTTTTCCTAACCTTTTCAAAAATAACCAAGAGTCTAAGCTAGCGATCGACTGGGGCCCCGGCCCCGGCCCCGGGCTCGGCTTGCCCCGGCACTTTTTTCTACCCCGGCCCCGGCCCCGGCAAACGCAATTTTCTTTACCCCGGCCCCGGCCCCGGCAATTTAGCTGTCAAATAAACCGGGGCGAACCAGGGCAAGGACCCCTAAGAATACAAATTTCAAAGCACTTTTTTTACAATTTTAAAAAGTGATAAATATATAAAATTTTATTTAAAGAGCTAATGTAATCGCTTCAATATAGAAGGATATTTATTATTTATATTTTAAAATTTTATTAAAACTCTATTTTAATAAGATTCTTTATTTTAATCATGAGTAGGGATCGACCGGGGCCCCGGCCCCGGCCCCGGCAATTTAGCTGTCAAATGAGCCGGGGCAAACCGGGGTAAGGACCCCTAAGAATGCACATTTTAAAGCGCTTCTAAACATCTTTGACAGTGAAATATTATACAAGATTTTATCTACAAAGCTAATTTAGTTGTTTTAAAATTAGGATATTTATTGTTTATTATGCTATATTAAGATTTTCTAAAGCCTCTTTATTTTATTAAGATTCCTTATTTTAATCACGAATCTTTATTCTAAAAATTTAAAGATTTCTTGAGTATTAAAAACCGTTTGTAGATTTTATTTACAAGACGAGAGTTTGACAGTAGATATCTATGGTTGAAATATATCTGGTTGACCTCTAGTAAGTTTGTATAGGAGACGTAAACGGACCATAAATTGTGCGGTTATAAAATTTTTTTAAATAAACGAATTGAAACGCATGTTTTTTTTAATTCCTGCTTTTCAAAAAATATACATAAATTAGTCAACTTTCACGCTTTAAAAAATTGTATTTTTGTTCCAAATTGTGTAATTTGTTAAATAATTGTTAAAATATGGTATTTAATCTTAAATATAAAATCGTTTTTACTGAAAGTTTTAAATGATTTTAATGTTAAATATAGTCGATTCAATACTGCAAATCATCGCGGTCAGCTAGGTTTTATTTGCCTCAATAATCACAAATTTTGCATATATTGGAGTTATTTTAATATCACTGCTTATATCAAAAATATATGAAACAAGAGGATTTTCGGCTAGACAGGGAATTTTTTACCTAAATTTTACAAGAAATGTTGCACTTGAGATTTTTCACGCGCAAGCTATTTTCTGTGCACTCAATAAAACTTTTCTCGCACAGCGATATTTTGTACACCAAAAAACTCGTTTTTTCTAAGACTATTTTACTAAATCGCTTTCTGCAAAAAATTAGCAGAAAATGATGATTAATTCAATTATTTTAAATTCGATCATGTGTGAGTTGATTAGAACCGTTTATTGTACAACTGGACATATTTACTTAAATTATATATTTTTGCGTTTATTTTTAGGTGCATATTTGAAATTGTTTTTAAATTTTGTTACGTTAAAAAAATTCAAGCTGATGTCTAGTCTTTTATTTTAGAATTTTTTAAGTTTATATAGTTGTATATCTACACTATAGTATTCATAAATTTAAAAAAAACCTGCGGAGTCAGTCCAGTTTTTTTAAATCCAATATTTTGTATCCACCCAAAAGACACCAAACGTAAATTTTTAAAACAAAAAGTTAATAATGAACTGTTTATATTTAATTTGAAAAAAGTTTTCGCATAATGCTGAATAAGAATAATACTAATTTTTAAATAAAATATTTTGCTTGAACCTAGCACTCTTGTGCGAGCTTAATACTGAAAACCCGCCATTTTCTGCTTTTTTTGGGTGCACCAATTTTTAACAGTGTTAGCGTTTTGCAGTGCATATTGCAACTTAGCTTCCACTTTTGCAAGTAAATGCGCTACACGAAAAAACAATTATTGACTGCAAAAAAATCTCTTCGCAAGAAATCAGTGGTATATGCGCAAAAATTCGCGAACTTTTAAAATGTTGCATTTTTTTCTTCCATAATTTTATTCAAAAACCTAGTGTATAATCAAAATTTTTTTTGGGTTATATTATGTTTTTGATAAATCTCAAAAATTTATAAAAAGTAGTGCAAAATCACGAAAATAATTACATTGAAAAAGTTTACGTGACGTTAATTTTATAATTTTTGGCTAAAATTAAATAATTTGATTAAAATCATTAAAACAATCAACTTGAAACAGCTAGAAAGCGAGTAGTCTCATATATGCGAGTAGTACTCGCAAAATAATATTTTACTTTTTACAACTTAAAAAGAGTGTTTTTTAATTTACAAAAATTGACAATAAAATTTAAAAATTCTCTTATATTTTAAAATAAAAAGGTGCTTTTTAACCCTTTTAATATGTTTAAACTAATAAATGTTGAATAGTGGTGTGTAAATGAAATTCGAGTAAAAGTTATTTTTTAAAATAACATTCAAGACTAGTATTCTTAACTTTTACGGTTAAATTTCGCTAATTAGGTGCAAATATATTTAATTAAAAATATTTTTAATATGAAGAAATTTTTGTTCATTGTGAAATATTTTTGTTACTTGTACCCCAGTTTTGATTTTAGTTTCTTTATCACGTTTTGCTTTACTGATCAAAACATACTCCTTGTAAGTACTTTAACTCCTCCTCTCTATTTGTAAGGCAGTTATTTCCAGGATTGACATACATGGTTTGTTCTATTTGTAAAGCATTTTTGAAAAGTAACATAAATGAGTTTGCGATTTGAAGTATAATATTGATTTAAACAAGAATATACTATGCTAATAATTATGTGAAAATGTACATATATTATGTAAATAAAATAATAATTTAGGTTTAAAAAAAATTGAAATATATGAAAATAAAAATTTTTGTTATGCTTAGAAAAAAAAACTTTTGTGTAAAAAAAAAAGTTTTTTTTTACTCCCACGATGCTTAAATTTTTAAAATGTGGCTATTTATCATTACATAGACCAAATAATTAACAATAAAAATTTTGATTTTTTATTTGAAAAAAATGACCTAAAATTACAAATTCTGATAAATTTTTTGCCTCACCGGCCCCGGCCCCCGGCAAATCCAAATTTCCCTACCCCAGCCCAGCCCGGCCCCGGCCCCGGCACAGCAAAAATTCTGCCCCGGTCGATCATAAT
>JASAMX010024623.1:0-11750 GCA_030248175.1 Microlaimidae sp. YZB2_3
AAGATCTGCTACAAAATAACAATATTCTGCGCAAATAAGGGATTTTTTTAGAAAATAAGTGTACACGATTATTACGGCAAATGCTATAAAAAATCTTATTCTTTTTAAAATAAATAGACGGTTATAAAGAAATATATGGAAAATTTTTAGGTTTCAAGTTAAAAACGCAAAATTATTTAGATTTTTGTAAAATCGATAGAAAAACCAATCAAAAAGAAAGATTTGCTACCAAATCACGATATTCTGCACAAATAAGGGATTTTTTTAGAAAACAAGTGTACACGATTATTACGGCAAAAGCTAAAATTTTTATGTTTTTAAAATCAAGACATAATAAATTACTAGGTTTCTGGTCGATCCAACCGAAGAATGATTCTAAATGAATATATACTGATTTACTATAAAAATTTCAAACTTAAAAAAAAATCTTATTCTTTTTAAAATAAATAGACGTTTATAAACAAATATATGAAAATTTTTAGGTTTCAAGTTAAAAACGCAAAATTATTTAGATTTTCGTAAAATCGATAGAAAAACCAATCAAAAAGAAAGATCTGCTACCAAATCACGATATTCTGCACAAATAAGGGATTTTTTTAGAAAATAAGTGTACACGATTATTACGGCAAAAGCTAAAATTTTTATGTTTTTAAAATCAAGACATAATAAACTACTAGGTTTCTGGTCGATCCAACCGAAGAATGATTCTAAATGAATATATTGATTTACTATAAAAATTTCGAACTTAAAAAAATCTTTTTTTTTAAATAAATAGACGGTTATAAACAAATATATGGAAAATTTTTAGGTTTCAAGTTAAAAACGCAAAATTATTTAGATTTTCGTAAAATCGATAGAAAAACCAATCAAAAAGAAAGATCTGCTACCAAATCACGATATTCTGCACAAATAAGGGATTTTTTTAGAAAATAAGTGTACACGATTATTACGGCAAAAGCTAAAATTTTTATGTTTTTAAAATCAAGACATAATAAACTACTAGGTTTCTGGTCGATCCAACCCAAGAATGATTCTAAATGAATATATTGATTTACTATAAAAATTTCGAACTTAAAAAAATCTTTTTTTTTTAAATAAATAGACGGTTATAAACAAATATATGGAAAATTTTTAGGTTTCAAGTTAAAAACGCAAAATTATTTAGATTTTCGTAAAATCGATAGAAAAACCAATCAAAAAGAAAGATCTGCTACCAAATCACGATATTCTGCACAAATAAGGGATTTTTTTAGAAAATAAGTGTACACGATTATTACGGCAAAAGCTAAAATTTTTATGTTTTTAAAATCAAGACATAATAAACTACTAGGTTTCTGGTCGATCCAACCGAAGAATGATTCTAAATGAATATATTGATTTACTATAAAAATTTCGAACTTAAAAAAATCTTTTTTTTTAAATAAATAGACGGTTATAAACAAATATATGGAAAATTTTTAGGTTTCAAGTTAAAAACGCAAAATTATTTAGATTTTCGTAAAATCGATAGAAAAACCAATCAAAAAGAAAGATCTGCTACCAAATCACGATATTCTGCACAAATAAGGGATTTTTTTAGAAAATAAGTGTACACGATTATTACGGCAAAAGCTAAAATTTTTATGTTTTTAAAATCAAGACATAATAAACTACTAGGTTTCTGGTCGATCCAACCCAAGAATGATTCTAAATGAATATATTGATTTACTATAAAAATTTCGAACTTAAAAAAATCTTTTTTTAAAAAAATAAATAGATGGTTATAAACAAATATATGGAAAATTTTTAGGTTCCAAGTTAAAAACGCAAAATTCTTTAGATTTTCGTAAAATCGATAGAAAACCCGGTCAAAAAGAAAGATTTTATTTTTTAAAATAAGAGTACACGATTATTACGGCAAAAGCTAAAATTTTTATGTTTTTAAAATCAAGACATAATAAACTACTAGGTTTCTGGTCAATCTAACCGAAGAATGATTCTAAATGAATAATATACTGATTTACTTTAGAAATTTCGAATTTTAAAAAATTTTATTCTTTTTAAAATAAACTGTGTATACGGTTATAAACAAATTTATAAAAAAAAGCTTTAGGTTTTCAAGTTACAAACGCAAAATTATTTAGATTTTCGTTATTTCGATGGAAAAACCGATCGAAAAAAAATCTGCTACAAAATCACGATATTCTGGAAATAAGTGTTTTTTTTAGAATTAAGTGTACAAGATTATTACGGCAAAAGCTAGAAGTTTTATGTTTTTAAAATCAAAATATAATAAATTACTTAGTTTCTGTTCGATCCAACCAAAGAATGATTCTAAATTAATAATATTCTGATTTACTATAAAAATCCGAATTTTAAAATAATCATTCTTTTTAAAATAAAGTGTGTATACAGTGTTATACACAAATATATAAAAAATGGTGAGGTGTTTAACCTAAAAACGCAAAACTATTTAGATTTTCGTAAATTCTATTGAAGAATTGATCAAAAAGAAAAAAATTTCTACAAAATCACTATGTTCGGCAAAAATTAAAGTCATTTTTAAATTTAAATGTACACAACTGTAGAATAATTTAACTTGGTTATTAAACCAAAAATAATAAATCGTTATAAAACCAAAAATAATAAACTACCACGTTTTAGTTAGATATAATTGAGGAATGGACGTAAAAATGATTTGTCAAACTTTTAAAAGATCTTGTCCTTTTTAAAAAAAGGTGTAATGTACACAATTTTAAAAAATATAGAGCAACTTTTAGGTTCAAAAGCTAAAAACGCAAAACTATTTGGATTTTTTATGAATTCAATTGAAGAATCAATTCAAAAATCTTAAAACATAAAGATATGTGGCAAACATTATTAGTGTCATTTTTAATATTAAATGTACACGACTGTGAAAAAATTTAATAAACTCTTACGGTTTAGTTCAATTTAATCGTAAAAAATAATCTACTGCTTTGTCATGAAAATTTCGAACTTTTAAAAATTTTTGTCCTTTCTAAAATAAAGTGTGTACCAGGGGGGAGGTAATCTACGCATATAGTGCAAAATATGTGCCGGCCCAAAAGTTTGACGCATTATTTGAAGAGATAAATTTCATTCAATATTAACAATCTTATTATCAAACTGACCGCAAAAATCTTAAAAATTTTAATAAAATGTTTGCTTTAAAAAAATGAAGATTTAATTCTTACTTACCCAAATGATTACCAAGCGGTCGGTCGTTTCTTATGTATGTTAAAGAGTAATGCAGCTCGTTGCACCACTTGACTTTGGTAAAAACCTAATGCATCAAAATTATACCCTAGGGTCCACTCTATATACATATAAAATTTCGACCGTATTCCTTTTTAAATAGATGAGCACTGCTTCGCTGAAATAACCCTTTGTGTCAACGCGTTAAAACCAGCAAATCAGAGTAGGGTTACTTTGGAAGTGTACTGCGATCACTAAATAATGTCAAACACACATGTTTTTACACCAAATTCATCAGAAAAAAACGGGCTTAAACCTAATTACCATTTCAACCCTATGAGGCTATTTTTGACTTTTGGAAGCAGTGCCCTAAAAAGGGCAAAAAACGTTCGATTTTTTAGCATTTTCAGGGCCTAAACAATAATACTTGTGAAAAAGCTTTCAAAAATAAAATATTGACTTGCAATTGCCTGATCGATTGCAATTGCAAAGTAGATTTAACACTTTTACAAAAAAAATTTTTTTTTTTGTTTTTTTGACATATACCCTTTTTTGGAAAAATGATAAATTTGTATACATAAAACAAATAATCAGAACTCGCGCCCACGTAAAGATACAGACACATACGAGGCACCAAATTGTAGACCTCGTTACGAGCTTTCGTCTGAGTACCCATACCGCTTCCAGTGCTCAATTTAAGCTAAACTACATTTTTTTGAAAATTTAAGGTAATTATCTGTCATTTGCACCACATATGTTGCTCAAAAATACCTAATGAAAAAATTTTTTAAAAAAAACGGATCGCCGGGCTCTTGCCACATATGTGTGCTAACTATTGAAAGTAAACCCATTTTCCAAACATTAAACCGTGAAATTGAACAAATTTCACGGTTTCAACCCCCGCGTGAAGCCCCCACATTTTTAACGTAAAAATTTCATTTTCATGAAGGATTAAGCAACCTTTAAAATTAAGTTATCTCGTTTAAATTAGCAAAAAAATAATAACCCAACTTTTATCTTTCAGAATGAACCCCGTTTGTCACAAACGAACCACATGGCCTTGAGCTACATGGCTGCAAAGTTGACCCAAAAATGACCATTCTCCGCAAAATGAAGAAATACTAAAATGCACTAAATGGTCTCAAATATGGCCCCAGGAGTGAAGTTTTTTTACCGATTAGGTTATTTTTTCGCATATTAGTACCATAGCAGCAACAAGAGTTGCTTCTTAATGAATGCAGTAAATTAAATCACCCCTTAATAACACATGGAGTGCAATGAAAAGAAAAAAATACATTCATATTGTTGCACGACTTTTTCCACAGATACAGAACACTTTACTAGCTCAAATTAGGACCTTTGGCACCTTGTCAATTTTATTTTAAATGTTATCAATGTTAACGTGTCTGTTCAAGATAATGTCTTTGCTGTAGGTTTAAGAATTACTTTTAAGGCCTTCTTCACCTTAAAACAACAAAAAAATCATTGATATTTTACGACTTTATAAGAGAAGCACCAATTAAGTTGTTATTACTATATTCATAGACCTTATTATATTCATTAACCTTGTTTGTTTTAAAACCATAAAAAATATAAATTTATTAGGTTTCACAGCAAAAAGTATTGGGCACGTACGGGAAGTATTGTAATTGGCACTAAGGGGGTAATTGTTGGGTGTTGTTTAATAGATAAAGCCTGACAGGGGCCAGTTTCTCAATACTCAGACGTTTAAATTCAGACAAAATTCAGTTTTTTAGATTGGCCATAACTTTGCATACAATAAGTTACAAATCCAAAACTTAAACTGTGGGTAGATAAGGAGCTGACCGCACTATATTGCAAATTTTAGTTTTATTAGATTTTCTTAGTAAAAGACTGCACTGCATTTAAAATTTCGCCTGCAGTTGACACTAGACTGCAACGACTGCACTGCAGTTGACACTTCACCATGACATTTTATGCTTGTCATGTCTTTATTCTAAGATATAAAGATAAGATTCAAGTTTAAGTTTCAGAATAAAGATTCCATGTGGGCCAAAGCCCTTGCCACAGACAGCCTTTTTTCATGGTCTAAAACCCCCAACCCCCACCTAAGCTGAACCACCTTTCCTGAACCATTTGGGCCATCCTGCCAAACTTCTAAGTTAAAACAAAAACCCAAAATTAGATTCAATGCTTCAACATAAGCTTTAACAAAAAGCCAAATTTTACAACTAATAGAGGAACCAAGTACTGTAAACTGGGAATCAATCGGTTAAGTGTCAATTACTGCAACAAAAAATATGAATCTTTATTTACTATTTAAAAATATGAATATTCATGAAATTATTTTATTTTCTAGCAGAATTTTTTTGTCAACATGAAACTTGTCTCCTTGCTCAATAAAGTAAGCAATTTCCTGCTCTGAAGGTTTATCAGACACAGGCGTTGAAATGTGGCTGTTAAACACTTTACAAGTGAGCATTGTTGAGCGAATGCCTTAGCTTCATGATAGATTGTTTCACAATCTTTTCGATACAATGTTTCAAATTTTTCAAATGACCTCTGAGTCTTTGCAAATGAGCAAAACTTTGATAATGTAGCTGTTAACAAGTCAATAAATCCAGTGTTTCGATTTACTGTAAATATTCTGGTACCTACTGGTGACCAACTGACGTAATGTGCACCGTCACTTTTCAAAGCAGCAATCTCGAGACACACCTAAAATTATAGCTTTATTAACTATAAAATTATAGCTAGCAGAACACCAATCACACAAAATGAGTCCTAAATCAAACCAAAGGTGTATAGATACACCTTTGATCTAAAAGAAGTATGATTGAAATAATTTAAAGTAATGTTTAAAAATAAAAATAATTAACCTAACACATATAACTTCCTCTGCGATATTTTAAGACATTATAAAACTGAGTTTAGACAATATAAAGTTTATAAATAATCTCTCAAACAAAAAGTCTCACCTGTATGTAATGTTTCCAAGGTAAAGAACGATTGTTTATTTATTTATGTAATGTTTTCAAGGTAAAGTAATGTATGTAATGTTTATAAGGTAAAGATAAAGTATGTAATGGTTCCAAGGTAAAGTAATGTATGTAAGTTTCCAAGGTAAAAAACAAAGCACTTTATTTCCACAGCCATCCTTTCTAATCTTGTTTCTAGCAGGCCATCTGGGCTTGAATAGACTTGATCCTGAATTACCGGAAGAAGTCCAACTACTGAATATTCAGGTTTCTATAAAATAATGTGATACATGTAATCAAGAACATATACAAATAAATATATATATATGCAATAGTATATATATTTGATGTAACTAATTAGTATAGCTATAAAAGATGTGTATTAAAAAGCAATTGTATGCTATTTGATAACACTTATAAAATATAACACTGTAATATATACTATGAAATGAACTAAGTTGGTAGCCAAGTTGGAAAAAGATTTGGCACGTGTTTTTTTGTTATTCACCATGACAAAAATATAAGCACTTTGTATTACCTCATATTTCTTTATGACAAATTCCTGCATAAATGTCAATATTCCACTGCTTTCATGTCGTTGACCCTATTTAAGAGCACAGTCAGCAGTAAGGTACTGATTCTTGATTGCAGGAGTTTTACAAAAGTCAACCATAATTTATGTAAGCCCATTTGGATCAGTTCCACTAATGTATTCATAATAAAGTTTTCTTTGAGCTTCAACCTGAAAATTTGTTTGCAATAATTCCTATAGTCCTGAGCAGAAGAAAGAGTAGCTATAAATGGTGTTTTGACCTTCACAAAAATTTATTAAACTGAACAGTTTCAAAAGAATATCTCTGTATTTTAATAAATAAGTTTGTTAGGGTTTTTCACTAAAAAGCATTGGGACATTTGATGCTTAATAGTTTCGACAATAGTTATAATTTTTCAAAAATACATTAAAAATCACTTGCCTTTTTGTTTGAAAGATTGGGATTTGCTTTGGAGCTGCTTGGTTCCACTACAACCAGGTAGGCCACACTTCCAGTCACACAAGATTCCCATGCTTTAAACCAAGCTGGTGTTTTTTGTTCCACACCCCATTTCCTTAAATAGTATGGTTTAAACCAAGGACAGGATGCAATATTTGTAGTTTGCAGCTTGTTCAATACTTCTTTCAATGTGATATCTCGATAAATCCTGTGCTGTGCTACTGGGAATTTCTGACAAATGGAAAAACTTTGTGAGCTTGTGTGACCATGCTGATGGCAACCGTGAACAGTACAAATTTTGAAGATTGTTTTCTGCAGGTGAAAAGGGGCATTCTGTTGCCCAGTGATTGATGCGATTACATCTCAGACAGATATCACCTGGTTGATGATGAATACAATGAGACCCTGCATAGCCAGGAGAAATAACTCTTTTTCTTGTTGCAGCAGTTTGTAACTTTCGATTCCACTAAGCGACGCTGCAAAAACTGTCTGGTGAAAGCTTGGACAAAACGATCATCAGGTTTAATTTCACTGGTATTGGTTCCTCCAAGATGAAAGATCAAATCCGATCAATCAAACCAATCAAATCAAATGAAAAATAAGCCCCAGCAATCACTTAAGTAGTCTTTGGAAGTACAATATAAGCTTGCTATGGCTTTGGAATCAACTTTCTGATATGATACTTTGTTGAAGTAATGAAGCCGGGCATGCTCTGAAAGAAAACTGAATCTCTATATTACTTGTTTGCTTAACAGTTTTTGTTCAAACAAACATTGAAAGTTCATGCGGCTCTCATTCAGATTTGTTGTTGCTAACTTGAGCTTTGCCTCAGAAAATGCTGACAGTATGGCATCTTTTAGTCGTCTTGTACAATATCTCTGCTTGTATTCATTAACAGGAATTCCGAGGTCAATTCTACAGTATTGAGGAAGACTTTCAACATCTTTCTCAGGCTCTATTTGGTTTTCTTTTGGCCGAAGCTTTAAAGCCTGCACTGAGGGACCTTCTTTCATGGGGAATCATATGACGCTCCTTCTCTTGCCCTCACCTTATGAGTTGCATTCATCTGGAGGGAAAAATTAAGGCTTGGTGTCATAAGAAGTATCTATGAAACATCTGGATTATCCCCTCTGGATTTTGATCTCAGCAGACTAAAATAGGATTCAACATCATCCTGATTTGTAGATCTGGGACAGATCCGCACATTGGGAGTTTCCATTGTGATGGATGCAAAAAGTGCAATACTTCAACGCACTGTTCTTTCCAGATGCTTGAATGTTGGTAGTGGAATAAAGGCTTTCCTAAAATCAATTCCTTCTCTTTCTAATTGTTGTTTCCATTGATTAAAGTATCTGTAGCAGCAGATCAGTTTTACCATATAATTCTTGTCTAATGTAAACGAATTGAGAACCTTGAACAGTTCTTCAGCATGTTGTAGGTATCTGATTAATGGACCAGGAAGTGGCAAGATTTACCCATCACGTTTCTTGTACCATCAGAAGCTATGGTAAACCTTCCTTCAATGTAGAATCGGAATATTTCATAAGCAACGTCAGTTGAGAGTAACTGCACTGCTTTTTTCACATTCATTTTAGTTTTTGGTGCCAACTCAATATACTTTTCTTGAATTTTGCACCCGCCAGATAGACTAGCACAAGTCAAATGGTATCTAGGGTGCATTGGTTTTTTCTTGGATTTTTTGTGGGACCATTCGGGACTGAATTTTTGGTATTTCTGCTTCTGGTAAACGCTTTTCATTGGTGATTTCAGCATCAATGTAATTAAGTGATGTTTCGATTTTTGTCCAGCAGTGCGTTTCTGAGCTTTTTCATTAAATGCGGAGGATCAGAGATCAGGTAAATCACCTTCAATGGATCAATTGGATTGACCATACCATGGTTTGATGCAGACGCTCTTGCAAAAAAAGAATCAGAATATGTTGCCCCATCACAGCAAACATATTTGATATTTATATCCATTCCTTTCTTCTGACTGATTACATCAATGGCTGTTAAAACTTTTTCCAAAAGTTCTCCTGTTTTTGCCGCTGTCATGCTTTTAACTGGAAAGGTAGCAATGTGTGTACAGAAATTACCTTCAATGGATGTAAAAAAAATATTCCACCACTTGCTTGGCTATTTTACCTGCTGCCGGTCTGTCATGACAAAAATCAGCACTTTCATCAACTGCATTTGGTTCTGCATCTGGGATGAGAGAAGCTGTTTCCCTTGGTAGCTGAATAAATTCTTCATTATCATCATCCTCCAAAGGAAAGATGGTAATAGCACTAAAAGTATCTGAGCCTTGGCTTGGAAACCCTGAGAGATCAAGTGGTGGTGTTTAACTGATACTTAATAAAACTTACTAAGACAGTCCTTCATACTGCTTTTCTAAATCTTCCATTTCTAATCCATCAGTATTCTCAAATCCTGCAACAGTTTCTGTTTGTGAACATACAACGAGATCACTTTGTACAGACATTTCGTCCCAATGAATGCCAGCAATCCAGTTAGTTTTCTTGTAAGTGTTTCTCATCTGATCAAACAATGAACTTAAATAGCTGGCATTTATAGGCTTGTTTTCAGCATAATTCTGATAGTTGCTTCTGAATTTTCTGTTTGTCTCCCAGCTTGGTAAGGGCAGGACAGATGTTAAGAAGTTGTAGGCTTCTCTGCGGCACTTGTATGCTAACCAGCTACAGATTTTAATTAATTCAGGTTTAAAGCGATAGCCACGACTTTTCTTCCCATCACTATAATGTTTACCTTCATAATGTTGTTGTGCTCTAATATTCTTGCAAGCACTAATAACTAGGGTATACAGTGGGCTTTCATTGCTTAAAACTTTGGCTTCAACAGCTTGATCAAGTAGCAATTTCATTTTCATTGTAGTCATATTTAAGTTTGATGGCATTTCCACATATTTTTCCTGTAAGCGTTCCAACTGTTTTACCACAGTTTCATTTTCATTTACTGTTGCATACAAATTTGCTCTAGCAGTCTCAACTTCTACTTGCAACTGTTCTTTGGTCATTAATGTTATACGTGATCTCGCTGATATTTCACTTTCAATTTTTTGCTGGTAACGCCGATGCAAAGCTCTTAAAGCCCCACGTTCCTGATAATAACATGATTTGCATTGTGTCACTGACAATTTTTTTTCTACCTGTGCAGTCTGTTGAAAAAATCAGTTGTTTTCCTTTAAACCGAATTAAACCCACATTCATATACCTCGCTGGAGATTTGATTATAATATTATCAACAAAAGCTTGAATATAATCTTCATTTGTTATTCCATGACAACTTTCATCATTGTTTCATTCAAAAATCTTTTTCCAGTGCCTGCGGAGGCTAGATACCATACCAGGAGAATCACAAAGTTCTGGAGATGACAGAACTTCCAAACTTGATACTTGATGTTCCTGCTGTGTTTCTTCTAGTGTTTGGGGTGCATAGTGGCCGGCCTCAATATCACTCTCCAAATCCTTTGCCAAACAGATCAATGTATTACTACACTCACAACAGCAAAACAAACGAGGGTTTGTTGATTCTTTGGCAGGTTTTTGAGCTTCTAAAAAAGCTGGATTATCCAAAAATGCATTGCAAAGGAACTGCAGGTCAGTCTGTCTCAAACGGTTACTTGTAATGGAGAGAATATGCTGCTGGCAGGCTTCTACTGATTGGTAGTTTCTTGAATATTTATGGCTGCTTTTGCACTTGAAACACTTCTGAGAAACAATTTCTCCCTTCTCTTTTAAAATTGCTGCATAGTGGGTTCCTCCAACTTTCTTCCCACCTTTCTGACTTGTGTGTCCAGTAAACCTTTCATCTTGGTAACGAAAACAAGTTTGACATACCAAAATTTTTGTACTCTCACATTCTTCTTTTACAGGCCACATTCCACGCATACTTTCTACTATCCTCTTATTTCTCGGATTGGCGCCATTCTTGCAGTTCAAAATTGCACATAAAACAGACTGCGAATCCTCTGAATTCCTAAAATTTAATTAGAAAAGTAAACATAAATATTTGAATACATTTAGCAGTTTTTCTATCACTTTTTCTGCATTGCTGAATTGCCAAGTTTCCAGTATTGCAGTTTGTAGAGTTTCTAAAACTAAAACACACAAACTGACTAAATAGGTAGTTTGAACCAAAACTTACGGAAAACGATTCAACCACTTCAAAAAACAAACTATAACTTTGATGAAAAACCCCAGTGCACATTTTGTGTTTAATGTTCATGTGCAAATATTATTGTTATTATTATGCGGATATATATTGTTCACTATAATAAATAAGAATAAATACAATATAAAGTTAAACCGACCTTATATGATAAAAATTAAATGCCTAATATTTTAAATTAAAATATACAAAATTACAAAAAAGAATATAAATAAATTCCAAATAAATTTTAAATACGTATTTAAGGACAAAAATTAATAAAGCTTAAAGTTCTTACAATAAATATGTAAATTACTAAAAAAAAATAAATAAAACAAAACTAATTGTATAAATGCTTAAAAAAACCAAGAAATATAATTTTGATAACTACACTATGGAAAACCTAAAAATTACTGATAAAACCTATAAAACACATA
>JASAMX010024624.1:0-28330 GCA_030248175.1 Microlaimidae sp. YZB2_3
TCATAAAAAAATTTTTTTTATAAAAATAGATAAATTGTTTACGATTTCATTCGTTTGTGATTTGGGTGAGATCATGCTTTGAATTTTTTCTATATAGGTCTGTTCATTATAATATTTTTTAGTTTAGGTTAAAAGGCTTAGTTCTAAAAATTACGGTTAAAATTTGGAATAATTTTATAATGTAATATCAAAAATATATAATACTATATATTTATAGTATTATATATTTTTGGTAATATTATTCAAAGCGTTTATAAAATTATTTGTTCGTCGGTTTTCCATTTGTTTAATTTGTTAAACTAATTATTGTTTTGTTTGTTTTAGGCTTATTTTAATCTAAGATTCGGTATATTTATAAATTAAAATACATATGTATAAATTATTTAATAGGTATTTATATTTTGTTATATTGTACGACTAAAGCATAAAATGAACTTTCAACAACACTGTTGCATTTTGCTATTTACTGAACTGCTCTATTTCCAAAAACTTGAGAAAGTGTGCATGAGAAATTATTTTGCACTCATGTCACGTTTCTATCTGGATTAAGCGTTGCATTACATGTATGTGCATGTTGTAATAATCAGTGCAGATGTTTATGTTTTTTTAATATAATTAATATATATTATATATCGTATAATTAATAAGTCAACTTTTAAAAAAAATGAAATGTCCTTTTAGAATGGATTCATCCGAGTGATAATAAATATGTATATAGTTGCTAAAAAAATTACGTTTATAATATAGACCTATTCTTCCTAACAAATTAACCCCCTAAAAAATCCAAAAATCAGTACGCTACTATAATTATTTATTGAGTCTTCCACGTTTTAAATATAACCAATGTTGTGTAGTAGCTTAACAATAGTTGTCAAAACTAGTTGTTTTACGCCAAATAATATATTTTTCGTAATAACTCTTGCGTCCCTTTCTTAATAACTCTTCTTGGGATTCGATTTTTTTAAGTAATTTTTTTAATATGCGATATGATGTTTTATTACCAAATACAAAAAATCACCTTAAATTATATTATTTTAACAATTTTAACATGTTTCTTTTTATTCTATGTTACTTCACGTAAATCGAACGCAGTATGACGCTGGTGTAACGAAAATGTACACAAAAATTATATTACGTGTGCAAAAAATTATCTTGGTTTAACTTACAAATTTTATCGCACGCGTAATTTTATTTCCTATATGCCATACATTCGTAGTTTTGTTACACAGTTATTTGTTTTCGTAAAGTCAAATATAGAGCAACGCTTTAAGTACTTATAAATATGCAATACAAACTACATATAATAATCCAAATTGTTGTAGGCTCGCGACTTTCCACGGTGTGTGATTTCGGTTTTGCGACTTTGGATATCCACCCTGTGTATCCTGCGGACTCCGGTACTTACACCTGTCTTGCTGTCAATGCCCTCGGGGAAGCCCAGACTTCCGCAGTCATTGTGGTGGCTGGTGAGTTTTTACGAATTAAACTCAACGGCAGTGTAGAAGCGACAGAGCGGTCCCTACAGCCGCCCGCCGCGCAGAAAAATTATATAAAAAAATCAATAACAGAAATACCGCACGGTATTATTTCTTTTTTTATTTTAACAATTTAAACTATTTGGGAATGGATTTGAAATGAACCGCTGGCATTAATCCAGCAACATTCAGTGTTTAAGAAATAACGCAAAACGAAATAACGAAATAAGAAATATTCAGTGTTTTATGGCATTCGGGTTTAGTTATATTCATTATCATTTAAACAAAATTTTAACGTCATAAAAACGTTTTAAACAGAATTGTGTCAACGGAAGTCTAAAGCTAGGAGAGAAAAACCTCGAATGAATTATCACATTCAAAAAGTGTATAGAGTTTTGGTTTGTGAAAAGTATTTAATGTATAATTTTGCAATCTCCATTGTAAGTTATTATTTAATGTAGATATAAAAAGGAAAAGCAGTATAATAAAACCAAACACTTAAACAATTTACTCTATAAAAATTACAAAAGCGCAAGTGCATCATCGCAATCTAACTAAATTTCGTGTTGTACATTGTTGTCCCTTGTTAACAAGCAAAATTTAACTATGTGTTAAAGCTCCTAAATCAATTTCGTTTTGACATACAGCTCTATAGTCTATACTCGAGTCACCATAGTGGTGTATTCTCATACAACTTGATTAGCAAATACGAACTTATTTAAAAAACAACACACATAAATAAAAAAATATTATCGATTTTATGAACCTAACTAGCATAACGAAAATTGGGTCGGTGGTCCCACCGCGAAACAAAATTCCTCTCAAATTAAATGCATTTTTTCATATTATTTTTGAAACTGGCAATACTATATACAAATAAAACATCTACTTGAAAAATTTTAGTGGTCTTTTTGTATTTAATTAAGCATCACAAAATGTTTTTTTTCTGATTAACCAAAAAATCTACATATGAGAAACTTTAATTACGTTTAATATATTTCTAAATAATCATCAAAAATTAACAAAAATATTTGAAATTGTTTTCATATAGTTTTTTAATCACCAATTACCAAAAAAATTTGTAAAAATCATTGATTTTATAACGAATTCTGATTTTGCGGCGGGACCGCGCACCCAAATTTTTGTAATATAGGTCCATTGTAATATTTTTTGTAAATTGTATAAAGCTAGACTAAATAAAAAAACCCTAAATATGTATATGAGACAAACTATATGTTACAAAAATGCGTGCACGTTTATTTCAAGTTAAGAGTCGGCAGAAAGTAATAAGCAAAATATTTTTAAGAAAATATTTTATTTTAAAAAAATAAAACTAAGCGTTCAAAGTATCCAGACGTGTTTATAATTATGCACACAAACTATGGCCGCGCAAACAGAAAAAAAAACATCTAAAGTTGCACTTATAAAAACACGTTAGATAATTTCTAAAGGTTGTTTTGAGATGTTATCCATATTTTCTTTGTTCGCATAGTTTACTTTTAACCTGTGTTTTTAACTACAGTGTGGTTAATATACAAGAAAACAGCCATTATACACTCTTTAAAGCGGTTAGCAAGCGGGTTTTCTGTACTTCTTCACTACTATGGTGCAAGTTTATTTTTTGTTCCCCCAGGGAGGACTGGATATATGCATTAAGGAGCGCGTTCGCGCTCTCGGCCCTATGACAAAGCCGAGAGAACGTTAACTAACTATCCGGCTAACGGCTTAGTTCTGGCTGAGAGAGTTCGGTACGGTTTTTTTGATTTCTGAAAGATGGGCCGAATGCAGGGGTCCCAGTTGACTCCTTGAGTCAATATTTACCGGAGGAGTGAAGATGTTAGGAAGCTTTGTGTCTTTCCTGACAATATTTGGAGTAGCTAATGACTGAGCTAACCGCTGGTGGCGTGTCCGGATCCCTTCATCCCGCTTACCTCTGCCGCGTGAAGAATGATGGAATAAGCCCAGATGAACTCACCGTTCTTTCACTTTTTGTCGAGGAAGCGTGTTGCGAAATCCATTTTACAATTACCTTTAAGTTTTTTTTAATCCGACCTTACTTTCTTCGAACTAAAAATTAAAAAAATAACGAGTAAAAAGTTTGGAAATCAACAGTTGCTACGTAATATCACCTTATTTTAGTTTACTTTGATTATTCAAAATTGTTGAACAAGTTTTTAATTGAATATTCCACAATTAGAGTCATATATACATATATTAAGTATTTTTTTATCCTTTTGTTGTTTCAAGGTTTTAGATAGTTTAATAAATTTTGATTACGCTCCAAATCGCGATATTTACTAATTATAAATTAGTTTTTTATATTTAAAAGTATTCCTCCCACTGTCTTTTATTTTTATTACTGGCTCACCCCTTGGAATATAAACATAACACAAATATAAAAATTAAGTTTACATTTTTTTCATGCATATGTATTTATGCATAACAAAATGTTTTAGTATATCAGAAATTAAAAAAAACATTACAGTTTTGTTTTTGCCGTCTGTTAGAGGATTCTTGTGTATTCAGTACAAAATAAAAGTAATAAATGAAAACCACATTAAATTATAACTTATTTAATTATTACAAAATTTAATTAGATATATTATATTAAGTATTTTTCATAAACCTCATGAATAGCATAAAAAAACAGAAATACATATAGGCACCTTGCACTGGTACTAGGTTTATACACGAAGTATGCAATAAACATAGCGATTCACCATAATGGATAATAACCGTATCTCCTACTTATCTTTCGTAGTATGCAGATCAACCGATCGAAATTTCGCGCGCTTTTGAGGGTTGATCTGCATACTACAAAAGATAATTAGGAGATACGGTCATTTCCATTATGGTGACTAGCTATGTTTATTGCATACTTCATGTATAAACCGAGTTCCAGTGCAAGGTGCCTATAGCTTATTTTTTAAAATTATGTCTAAATAATGTCTTGGGAAAAATTAAAAAAATCTTTAAGTTGCAGAAAGTTCTAATTGTATATTTTAATTAAATGTTTTTTAAATCTTTTTATAATAACTTTTATATAACCTTATCGTTAGACGGTAGAAATGTTTTGTCAGTATACAATCTTGTTGTTTTTTAATAAGTCGTCATGAGATAGTTACTTTTGTAATCCTGATGCAGTCAGCAATCACTGAGTAGTAGAGCTTAAGCTAATTTTTTATTCAATTTTTTAATGCAATAGGTAAAATAAAAGTTTAGACATAGTTATTTATACTGGTTCAAGCTTAGAAAAATTTAGCGTTTCACCAAGTTTTTTAAAGCTAAATATAGTTGTTAAAATTTTAAAAAAAATTGTAATACATAGTATTTTTCTGTAATGAAAATATTGGATTTAAAATTTTAAAAAAGTGTCTGTTTGCTTCGTGTTACAAGTCTCGTGCCCTCATCAGTTTTTGCAGCGGTTGACGGCTCTGGCGTCGCTCAGGTGAAGAGCCCTTGAATAACTTCAATAGACTTAATGTAGTTACTGTTTTTTAGTCAGCAGGCGCAAAAAATTGTCAGGGGCCACTTGTAGCCACCTACGATTACGTGATTTTTATTTAAAATATTGTTTTTTTTCCTAAATAATGCAACGTCTATAGTCTTTGTTTTTACTAATGTGGTTTTATTGTTGTTGTAATTCCCTATATCTTATAAAACATGAGAAAATCATATATGTAGATGATTTTTATTTATTTTCTGTTTTGTTTATCTAGCTCAGAATAGACTTAAATCAATCAATGCGGTTCCACTCATAGCTATAGGGTCATGCAGACGCGGTGAAGCAACAGATTCATGGCAAATCTCCTTTAAAAATTATATTGAACATTTACAGTACAAGTAGCTCGTGTCAGCCATACATCTGACAAACAATTTTCCCTGTATTTTTCAACACCCATTTGCTTTATTTAAAAAAATAATACAGTTATGATGCCCATATAAAACTATAGGTAAATTCGTCGTAGCTGCGACTCTTGTTTTTTTGTATACTCCAATAATCGCACAGAATTTTTTTCGTCTTTTAATTCGACTAATCAGCGTAATGGTAGCAGAAATCATCAAGAGGCACGCTTCCAACTTTATTTGAATTTGTAAAATCCGAAATGAGTTCGCAATTTCGCGAGTACGTATGCAATTTTACAGTACGCATGCTCTTTTCTGCGCGTAGGGACCACTGGCCGGAAATAAGTTGAAATGATTCATTTTACACTGCGCCATTAAAGTAGGCGGCAGCAAGTATTTAACGGCAAGGTTAAATGTCAACTTACCACTAAATAATCTTAACCAAAACCGATTTTAAACGTATAACATCTGTCGATTCTTTGGATGCATTCAAGAAGAGTTTTGGAACTGACTTAAATAAGCGCTCTTTTTGAGCCTTTAAAGTCATATCAGATAGCTATGTTCATTGATAATTAGTTACAATTGTGATTCATATTGGCGGCAATTAAGTCGCAGATTTGATGTTGTTGATGAAAAAAAAAGAAAAAAAAATAGAAAAAGAGAAAAAAAATAAACACAATGAAATGATGAAAACAGAAGAATTAAACTATGCATAAACTATGCTTAGTATGATATTAATTCTGTTATCTGATAATTAAAAAAAAAAAAAAAAAAAAAAAACTGATGTGTTTTTTTATAAAAAAGGCGAAAATTAAACCACGCCTGCGTTCTCAGCTACGAGTATTTTACCTATAATAATTTATTAGTTTTTTTAATTGTTTTGCTTGTTTGTTATTACTTTTGAAATTTTTACCACCTGAACAACTCGTAATTATCTAAAATGTAGTTGTCCATGTTTTAAAGCCATGTGTGTTTTTTTATAAATTTTTTTTGAATTTTAAACCAGATATTAAACTTAGAATCTCCAAATTGGAAAGTTCAAAACAGGATGTTTCAGCTTTGTTGGCAGCAAAAAACTTATTGTCCATAAAGCAGCTGTCTATGTGTCCGTTTTAATTTTTTGTCCATAAATTTAACCTCTCTCTATGGCATTCCCCGGAATGTAATCTTTGCAATGCCACCTCATTTAACCTAATCTATTTAGTGTTTTGGGTGGCGGGTTCCCCCTTTTTTAATGAAAATGTGTTGTCAAATGTGAAGATGTCCATATTGATTTTTTTTTTAATATAATAATTTGGGTTTCCATTGACTATTAATTTTTAGCAATAAATTTAAGCCAATTAAGAAACAATTTTTTTTATTTTCCTAAATCCATAGGATCCCCCTTTAATAATAATGCGTTGTCCACTATAAAGATATCCATGTCATTTTTTTAAATTATCAGCTCTATTAAGACATTCTCAAACTGTTATCTTTACAATGATATTTTATTTAGTCCAATCCGTTTGGTGGTTTAAGAGAAGGGTCCCTCCTCTTTTTAGTGAAAATGTGGTGTCCAGTATAAAGATATTCAAGTTTATCTTTCCAAAAAACATAATATTCTGGCTTTCTAATGACTAATTACTCTCACCAATAAGTTTGAGCCAATTCAAAGACAATAAGTTTTTTTACTCCAATGTCCGTAGGGTCCCTCTCCGCTTTTTGAAATTGCGTTGTCGAGCCTATAGATAGATACAAAAGTTTTCAAAATTTCAACCCCTTTATGATATTCCCCGGACTGTAAGCTTTGCAATGATGTTTCATTTATGCAATTTTTTTTGTGGTTGGGGAGGAATGCCATTCCTCTCTGTATCGTGAAAAAGTGTTGTCCAGCATAAAGATGTCCATGTTCATCTTTCAAAAAACACACAATAGTCTGGTTTTACATTGGCTTATTACTCTTACCAATAAATTTAAGTCTATTCAAAGCAAATTTTTTTAAACTTTCAAAGTCCATAGGGTCCCTTTGGTGAAAATGCCTTGTCCAACTTGAGGATGTCCATGTGATAATGGTGCAGTTGGTTGAAACTGCAGGAATTGGACAACCGTAATTTTCGAATTTTTTTTTACCTATTTTAACTAAAAAAATTAAAAAAAAAAAACAAACTATAATCTAAAGATGAATTCTATCAGGGTAAAAATAGGTAGATGATAAAGAAGCCACTCGTTCTTCGAGAAAATATCACGCGGAGAGAAAAACCTGACACAACTTAATAATAATTGGTTACATCACCATTGACAACTTTTTTTTATTATTTTTATTTTCGCGCATTTACTTTTTATTTCTTCCTGACGGCGAGCGATTACGCCCTTAATTGCAGCCTAAAGGATTTTAAATTTAGTTCTAAATTTGGTTTAAAATTTTAAAGTCATTTAATGGGCGGAGTCGTTTTTGAAAAAAATATTTAATGTTGAATTCTGCATCGTTTTAAAATTGACAGTATATTTTTTAGAGGTGAGAACTTATGTGCGGTAAAATCCCAGTTTGTTATTTTCCTATATTTTATTTTCTAATACATCTACAAACTTCTTGATTATTAATGTTTTTAGCTTTAAAATACATCGATTCCACTCAAAATCAAGCAAAGAGTTTACTTGCAATTAGATACAGAATTTGTAATAGCATTTTCACACATCATTTTTTATCAGTTGTCTAAAAGAAATTAACTAATTTGAGGAACTTGGATTCGAGTCATTTTTTAAAGTTTAACCATAACAAAGCATTGTCGCTCGCAGCTGTAATTCAAATATCACTTGGAACGATCTATATTTACTCCTTTTATACCAAATCACTCCGCCTGAATTTTAGAAGTATTGTAGCCAGATAAAAGAGAGTCCGTTCGAGCGATATACAGGAATTTAAATTTTTCAAAATCTCTAGTTTTTAGCTTCATTCTTTGGATTAACTTAAACATATACCTGAGTTGCGATTTAGTTGTGTAGTCGAAAATAAGTTCTAAATGACTTAGCTCTTAGTTCCATCCTTTGTTTAACCTCCCTTAAAAATTTAAAAACACTGCATTTTTCTGCAAACAAGCTGTTTTTGGGTATTAAATTTGAAGTTTTATATTTACAAATGAGTTTTCTATACAAAATAGTACGATTTTTGTTCAAAAGCGAATATAATATAATAAATTCTGCAATAAATAGTTTAGAAAGAGCCATAAAACTTAACGTTTTATGAATTCAATTTTTTTTTGGTTTAAGTTGATAATATCAAAAATATTGCAAATTGAAATAAACCGCGGCGGGACCGACTTAATTAAAGTAGGCAAGTTTATCAGTTGTTTTTACAAAAAACTTTTTTCTTTTTACCACAATTCAGCTCCATTTATATTAAAATTTGTAATTTGACTTTAAAATTTTGTTGAATTTTTGACTGATTTTTTAATAAAACTAATAAATATTTTATTTAACCTATTATTCGTAAGCACCGGATATATTTGAAGACAAGAAATTTGGTTAGGTTCAGAGTTCCAATCGCATCTTATGTCACCAATTTAAACACGCTGCATTATTAATGAACTCTCTAGCAATGCAGGTTTATTTATAAACAAGAAGCCTGCAGCTGGATTGTTGTTTATGTTTGTTTAGGACAGGGGAGCATCGAGACCGGGACTGCTCATCCCGAGAGTCTGAACGAAATCCAACGACTTGAGCAGCGAAAACCAGGTAGTTTTTTGCTATTTATTACATTTAATAAAAATTTAGGTACTCAGGAAAACTAAACAAGATTTGAAAATTTTTGGAAAACTAATGCTGGGTTAAAACATCTTATATGTTCGCTCAACAGATAAAAATTACATAATTTTTTCTCTACTGTTTTTTGTTCATTTTAAAGAAATACAGTGTACACATACTTAAACCGTTTTGTATAACGTTATGTTGTATAGAAAACTGTTTTGTGGGAAAATTAATACAATTTTGTGCATACAACATTAAAATTTCTGGATAATATAGTACACATTGACATTACCGTAAACCTTTAATTTTTAAGGAAATAAGCGGTTTTTTTTAATTTTTGTTTATACCTGTGTGAATAAAAAAGAACTATTTAAATGCTTTTTTCGTAAATTTTTTTAATTTGCTAGCGAATTTGGTATCAATTTTTTTATATTCTTAAATGATATGTCTTTTAAAACGTATTTTTTAGTTTGCTAGCAAATTTGGTATCGAATTTTTTATATTCTTAAATGATATGTCTTTTAAAACATATTTACGTTTTAAACTACTTTTATATTAAGAACTGTCGAAAATTATAATTTAGAATATCCAACTAAAAATTTTTAGTGACAATAACAATTACCGGCAACTTTTTAGTCAAAAAGTTAAGTTTTTCGCTTAGCCAAAATATGAAACGTCCTGCAAAGTAAATAATGAATAATATGCAAAGCAGGGTTGAAGTAGTTAAATAAACCCTGAAACAAAACTAAGCCGGTTTAAAATTTTAAGCTTAAAAACTAAATCTTTGAGGTTATTCGAAAACCAACTTATTTTTGTTCCTATTGTACTATGTAGAGAATACAGATAAAGTTGCGTCGTGATCTATCGTTTAATGTTTTCTATCAATAATAATATGGTAGTGTATGTTCTCTTAAATATGTCCAGTACGAAACGGTTTTAAAAGGTAAACTATTTCTAAAAATACAGAATAAACTTGAGAAAGTGTTCGTATTTTTAAATATGATGCTCCGGAGCTACTAAAGCTTAAACCAAACTTAAAGCGGAGGGAGCCGGAGTTTCGGCCTTTAAATGAGTAATTCAAAATTTATTTAACCTTAAAATATGTTTTAAACTATTCTTTTTCCGCATTTTGGGACTGGGGTTAGAATAAGTTTAAAAAACTATACAAAAAATAATTAGTCTCCACATTGCTTTTTAATTCTTTAGAAACTTAGCGCACGAAATAGGGCAAAGCTCCGGAAATATCGCTAATAATAAAAACTAATGATGTTCCTATTTCCTACGTTTAAAAATCATGCTCCGAAGCTTCATACATTTAAAACGGATGAAGCTCCGGAGTTTCAGGACTCCGCCTTTTAAATGAATGATTCATTTATCTATGCTTTAGATTTGTGTTAAGTTATTGTATCCATATTTAAGGGCTATATATATTGTTTTTTAAAAAAATTGTTCCAAAAAATTTTGACAAAATAATCAATGGCGTTTTTCTTTAATTATTCATAATGTCGTATTTTAGTTTTTTTTTGACAAAATTTTGACAAAATAATTATTGGCATTATTATTCAATTATTCATAATGTCATATTTTATCATAGTTTGTTTAAGAGATGTCATATTCCTTATAGTCTACGAACCACGAATAAATTATTTAAAATTGCCAAAACTAAGTGAGCGTAGTTTACTTTTTAATTTATCTGAATGTTATAAAATTGACACAAGAAAACAAATATCAATCTAAATGACTTTTTTTAGTTTTAACAATAATACTACCAGGGGCCACGCATTTAAAATAAGGATGGAAAAAAAGTAGAGTAAATGTAAGAAAATTTTATTTTTGTAATAGAGTGGTATTAAAATGGAATGCATTATCGCAGGAACAAGTGTCAGCCGCTTCATTACATGCTTTTAAGAAAAGTCTTAGATATGGTTCCTGTTAGTGCTCAATCGAGCCTTTAAACCATAATCTAGTTTCAACCATCTCTTTTTAATTCTGTTGTTGCAACTGTAGTCGATTTGCGATTTGTGATACTTTTGGCTGTTATCGTTATGGTTTTCACTAGAATAAATAACTTTGACTTTAAATTAGTACAAAAACCAGGCGGATTGCTGATTTCAGAGGCTCCGGGGCATGCTTCGCTATCGACCAAAGTCACATAAGGATTAATTTGCATACAACAGGATTAAATTTGCAATACATCTTTTGGAATTTGAGTTCAGTGGTTTTTACCCAAAAAAAACAATCATCGTACATACAGTGAGTGTATCATGATTGTACTGAATTTTAAATTCTAAAGGATGTAATGCAAATTTAATCCTGTTGTATGCAAATTATTCCTTATGTGACTTTGGTCGATTCCAAAAAGCCTTCAGTATAAATTATCGCAAAAATGAAGAAAACAAATCATGATTTAAAATATAGTGTAATATTAGTTTAATTGTGTGGCAAATCAATTAAAAATATAATTAATTAATTAATTTTGTTCATTTCAGCCATATAACTAAACTATTGAAAGACATTCCTCGTTTTTCTTTATTGCTATTATTATTATTACTGTTACTTTCTTTATCTTTCTTTATTATTAACCAAAAGCAGTTAAAATATATTCTGTAATTAAAAATTAAACTTATAAAAAAGAAGATTTCATTGAAATATTTTATTACATTTCATTGGTGATTTTTTTCGGTAACATACCAAAGTTTTTCATCATAAATTTTTATTAATTTTGTAATTTATCAAAAAATTAATTATCGATATTTTCCTTTTGGATTTTTGTATTGTATTCTTGTCTGTTGAACTATATTGCCTGTCCCACTTTAACGCAAAAAAAAACAAAAAAATTATATATTTTTTTTGTGTAAAATTTTTTATAGGTGTGCGTTTTTATAATCTCCCTTTTATTGAACTAAAAGTGTGGTTTTTGTAAACCATACTATTAAAAACAAAAACTGTCAACACTTCTTAGACCGTCTCAGAAAAACAGATTAAATAAAAAAGAATGATTTTTATTAATGTAACGTTCATTATTGCATACAATCACTATAATTTAAAAAACAACAACTGAAACAACAAGAAAAAAATTATAAAATTTTGCACACACTGGTAAAAAAAATGAAAACAAATACAAGTTTAAGAAGTTAATAATAATAAATGAAGCATTGTATTATAGGGCAAATTTTCACCATGCCCGACGAGTCGAAGAGCAGAGAACGGCCGAACTTTGCGGCCGATCTCAGAAGTATCGAGGTCTTACAAGGAAAAGGAGCTCATTTTGAATCCAAACTAACTCCTATTAGTGATCCTAACCTTAGGGTTGAATGGTTTCATAATGGGCGGCCATTACCTACAGGCAAGTCATTTTTATAGGCTGCGTGTTTAATGTCTTAATGATCCTTTTATTTTGCACTTTTTACGTAATATATAATAATGTTTCGATAGGATTTAACCAGTTTCTGAGACAATTGGCCAAAATTCTATCATGATTAAAATTACAAATAAACAATAAAATTTAGAAATGGCAAGAAACTGAAAAATTAATCTATTTTAAATTGAACATTGCTAAAATTAAAAAAAAGAGTAAAAAATAGTCTATTAGTATTACTATGGCGATGAGATTTCACGCAGATGCTGTGCAAAATCTCATCGCCAAAAATGTGCACCAAATATTTTTTTAAATTTTTTTTAATATTAATTATTTTGTTCATATTTTAACAAAACGTAACTCATTTTTGCGAGAAATTTTGTTTTAACAACATATGGAAAATTCCATAAAATTATGAAATTTCATAGCGTTATATAAAGTTAAACAATTATTTTGCAGGAAGCAGATTTCGAACGCTGCATGACTTTGGGTACGTTGCCCTGGACATTCTGCACACAATACCCGAAGACTCCGGCGTGTACACTGTCAGAGCCACTAATCCGTTGGGTCAGACGGAATCTAGTGGTTCACTGACATGCCACGGTATGTTTAAATAAGATTGAATAAAACTGGTTTAATATGTGATTTTATAATATCGTTTTCTTAATATAAAATTTAGAAATTTTTAGTTAATGTTGACTAATATATTTTTTTTAATTGAAAAAGAAAAAAATTTGGACGTAAAACAAAGAGAAACTAAAGAAACTTTTTCAATGTTAAACTAAAAAAAAAATTTTCGTGATAATTATAAAATATTATAATTCAAGCCCAATTGGGAATCACTGCCGACAACACTTGGCTTGCGGAACAAGATATGGAAGATTTCGAAGACGACCCTAATTTCGGAGGAGCCGCGCGCCCGCCGCAGTTTCTCTCTCAATTAAAAGATTTTACTGCCAAAGAACAGGGAAGAAGTCACTTCGAAGCCAGAGTAACACCTCAAGGCGACCCATTTCTTAAAATTGAATGGTTCAAGGTAAATTTTATTTAAGAAGTGCTCGACTGTTGAAGCATATAAATTGTCATATAACATAATTATTTAAATGATACCAGTGTGATTTATAGTTCTTGGCCCGTAAATGTTAGTGCAAAACTAACACCATTATTATTACCAGTTGATGTTGTTGAGTTGTCGATTCCTGTTTTCTATTTTGAAATAAATTTTTTTCATATTTTTAATCCATATTTCCTACCAAAATTAGATCAGATTGTGTAACTTCAGTTTGGTGAATTAGAAAACTCAGCAATTTGTTTATAAATTTACCCATTTTGTTATTTTTTGAAATTTACAACTTTTCATTATTTTTTATCACTTGTATAAGACGAATAGCTCGTCGGTGTTTTGCAAGTTTTTTTAAATGCGCTTATTTTAAAGTGTTTTTTTAGGATGGTCATCCGTTGAAAATGGCAAATCGAATCCAGATGCAGCAGGATTTCGGTCACGTGTCTCTGAACATGTACCCGACTTACGCCCAGGACTCTGGTGTGTACACCTGCGTGGCTAGAAACCGCGCAGGTCAAGCCGAGACCTCCGCCACTTTGGTTTGCCAGGGGAAGGACTCCCTCATACTGGACAGCGAACACGTTGATGCCCTGTCTCAGATTCATTATCTGGAGGGTCACCAGGTAAACCCAAAAAACTCCCATTCTAATATTTACAAGAAAATTTAAATTTCGCTAAATTTTTAATACAAGGCAAGCAAAGCAAGATTAAAGATCATAAGCAAAAAATTAATACCAGAGCATTAAAAAAAGCAGTAGTTTAAAACTGCATGTAATGTAACTGTATGAGGTTTTATGGACATACATTACCGATAACGTAATTTAGTAGAAAGTACAATTATATACTATGATAAATAAAATTATTCTATTCTTTATTCCCGACCCAAGACCCCTTTTATGCATTAATTAGAATTTTGCACTAATTTTAAGGTAATACTCGGAAGAACTTGTTCTAAAACCAAACCAAGCACCTTTTATCTTTAAAAACAGTTGTTTTTAAACAAATTTCTTAACTTTATCGGCCGTAGCGATGTTATCATAGATAAACAAATTTTAACAATTCATCATTGATAACCTAGAATGTAACCAAGAAATATACTGCGATATAACTTTGTATAAATGGTCCTATTCATTAGCAAGATGTAATCGCTTAAAGCTTGAGTTCCCTCGTCAATGCACACAATCTTTTGTTGAGACTATAATAAATAACTGTGTGCAATGTAAAATACTAAATTAATAGTGTACAGTACGGATTGGATGAACGAGTGCAAACGGCTTTTGACTTCCAATAAAGAACGAAAGTTATTTGTTAAAAACGCAACTTATGGTAATTAAATCTTTTAGTAGTAGTGGATTATATACAGAAAAATTTTTTGATACCTATATTTTAATTTATTAAGGTGCATATCGGTCCGCTGATGCAAGATCGCCCAGAAGAGGAGCAAAGTATCGAAAAACCCCATTTTGTTCGTCCAATGAAGGATTTACCTGAAGTTCCAGAAGGACAAAATGTCCATTTTGAATGCCGTCTATTGCCTGTTAACGATCCTAAAATGCAAATAAATTGGTAGGATACAAATAAACAATTCGTCATTCACTAACTTTTAGTGTAAATTTCTTGTCGCTCAATGAGAATGACATTTTTATAGCGTAAGAGGTCAGTAAACCTGAAAGAGCCTTGCGTTAGGCAATATTAGACGTATTAAAAATTTTAATTTAAAATCTAATTTAGCTTCAAATAGTGAATTATTAACTGATTCTTCTATTTACAAATAAAATACCGGTATTATTATGGCTTAAGGTGTTAGGTTTAGTGGTGTAAACATCGCATAAATCTTGGAGCCAAATTTGTCAAATTTTAAAGGCTAATACTAACTAAAACGGGGTTTTTTATAGCCATAAGTGTAAGAATTTCGAGCCGTTCAAATGGGAATTTCGAGAACTCTAAGCTCTCAGCTTTTGGCTGCAAGTTCCCTGCACTTACGGGTTTGAGTTCCTCATTTCTCAGCTGAATCGTCTCCAAATCGTCTCACTGATGGATTCTTAAAAATGGGCCTAAACCTTAAGCATAATTTCCTTTGCATTATTCCAAGCTCCAAAAGTTTTGATAATTTTTCACGGCTTTAAGTTTCATATTTCCATCCTTATAACGTCCCTTATTCCCTTATTTTTTTTATTCCCAATTTACAAGAATTCTCTTATTCCCAATTTACAAGAAAAGAGCAAAATGTTTTTTTAACATATAAAATACTCGTAACACGGTGTTCAGTTTTGTTCTGTTTTGGTATTTTAATGATATTTATTTTAATAACGAAATTTCCATCAATATGAGAATTAGTATACTTCCATAAAAAATTTAAGGTATCATAATGATCGGCCATTGGCTGCCGGACATAGATTTCGCCCAATGTACGATTTCGGCTATGTAGCTCTGGACATTCTTTACGCCTACGCTGAAGACAGCGGAAAGTACACAGTTATAGCCAGAAATGAACTGGGAGAATCCAAATGCGAAGCCAATCTAACAGTGATCAGTAAAAAGACTATTTTTCTTGAAGTAGGTGGACATTTTTTACAAAGGGTTAATTATTTTTTGTATATATATATTAATACAAATGCTAAACCTTGAAAAGTGGAAAATATTGCTTATTATTGCTTCCAAAAGGAAATCATTTAATCTGAAGTTATGTTTTAAAATTCTAAACTATTTAAAGTGGTTTATATTGACTTGTCGATTAAAGCTCTTTGAGTATTATTGCTTCTTAGACGCAGTTTACGCAATCACTGGGTTAATAAGTGAACATATAAATACTGTTTTTTTAAGTTTTTGCAAGCTAATTGAAATTTGTATGATACGGGTTTTTGTACTTGCGTCACAATACTTGGATTTGTCACAATATAAAACTAGTTCAAGTCTTGTCTTGTAACCGGCGGCCGTTAAGATTAGCTTTAAAATTTGTATATACGTTATGATCGATCGCACAATTTGTCAGATCACAAAATCGTGATTATCAATCGATTCTCCGTTGTCAGTTGTATCTATGTTCCGAATAACTTATATAGAGTTGATTCGGCCGATTTATTCAAAATCAAACAAAGCGTTAGGAAGTTACTTACTCACTTACTTACTGATTTGAATATATGTAATATCCGGCGGCCCAGGGTCGTCGAAATTAAGTGCGTCACGAATTACTTATAGACACATTGTTCTTGGCTGATGTTCCCATATAAAATAACGCAAAATATTTTTTGAATTTTTAAAACTATTATATTAAAACATCATTCTTGAAACAGTATAATTATTATAACAATGTGAAAATCACCGTTGTTCTTCGTGCGTTTCAGGAACACTAATTTTTTGCATAATAGGCACCTTGCACTGGAACTCGGTTTATACATGAAGTATGCAATAAACATAGCGAGGCGCCGTAATGGATAATTACCGTATCTCCTACTTATCTTTTGTAGTATGCAGATCAACCCTCGAAAGCGCGCGAAATTTTGATCGGTTGATCTGCATACTACAAAACATAAGTAAGTTATACGGTAATTATCCATTATGGTGAAGCTTATGTATATTGCATACTTCATGTATAAACCGAGTTCCAGTGCAAGTGCCTATATCATCAGAATGCGTTTTCAGTGTTCATCTCCATGCAACGCTTAGAGCACAGTAGAGTGAAAAACGGCTGATTTAGACATTAAACATTTTTAGGCACAACATCCAGAAGGCTTAGAGCGAATTCAACTGTTGGAAAGCCCTCGAGGGCCCGGGAGGTACGAGGAACCAGACCGCCAGTGCACAGGACCCCCGAAATTCATTGGGAATTTCAGAGATCACCAGCTTAGAGAAGGGTCTAACTTGCATCTCGAACTAAAGGTAGTAAAAAAAGAACTGGCTTAATTTGAGTTAATTTCTACCTACACTTCAAATTATTATGCTAATATTGTTAAAAAAAACTTTTGCGATGTTTTACGGATATCAGATTATTAATATTAAAAAAATTATAATTGTGACAGGTTGATAATTATTATCAAATAGATTAATATTTAGTTATATCAATGGTTTCAATAATTATGCATATTATTGCGCAGTCAATATTTATAGATGTCAGACAAAATTTAAATAAACAAACATCGTAGATTTTGTTATTGTTTTTGCTTCTTTACAAATTAGCTATTTTTCTAAATGATTTTTTTATTTTAATAACAAATTTATTTATTTAAATGTTAAACATTGTTTTTTTTCCTAAATCGTTTGTTTTATTTCTACAATATATATTGTTAATCTTGATGTAATAAATATTTTATACAATTAGTGCTTTTTTATAAAATCAGTATTTGTTTTTTCACGGTTCGCTTTGTATTTTTTATTGCTTTATGCCATATACTTTTTTGTATAAATGGTTTTTAAAGGTGTTTTTTCCGCGTTCATATAGGTTTACAGGTTCTACCAAAACAACTAAAGGGGAATAGAAACTTCAACGCCAATTCAAATACATTTTAAATGTGTAAATTTATATTTATATCAAGCAAAAATTTTTTTGTGTAATTAAGTTGCACTTTTCATTTGATTTTTTTTAATTTTTACTATATATGTATGTATATAATGTTGCTGTACAGTTCTAAACCACTTATTTCGCTTTATCCTTAGAAAATTTGTTAACTTTTGAATTTCATTTGTATATAGGAAAACTAAAAACATGTTTGAATCACCACGGTGAATATTATTGATAGAAAAACGTATTTTTGAGTTTCTAAATTCCTTAACAGGTACGCTAAATAAATTAATTTTGTTAATAGGGGAAAGGTTTTAATGTAACTTGGTAGAAAAAAAGCTTAAAGGTGCAGCATACTAATTCATTGTGTATTGTATTTTGCGTTTTAATTAATATTAATCGATGTATTAGGTCACACTGAGAAAAATATTGTATTACACCAAAAATTAATTCCTGGTTATTTCTAATGTTGTTTTATACACCATTTTTTAAAAGAAAACTTTTTGATTGGACGGATATTAATAAAACTTAATAGAAATCATTCTAAAGTACTAAAATCCTTTAGTTTTCAATTAGGTTCAATTCGAAAAAGTATTTAATGAGTACTGTAGTTTTAAAAAAAATTTAATTTGGATTTTATAGTCGGTGTGTTTTTTGGTGTGTTTTTGTTTGCTGTTATTTTGGTAGTATTTGTTCGCTATTCAAAATTTTACATTTTCAAGAAAGTGAGCTGCCTAAAATAGACATTTCACTTCTTTAAGTTTTACATTTTGCAATTATAAAAATCTTCTAAAGCACACCATAAACCAAACACCAAACATTATTTTTGGAATATCATATTTTTAAAATGGCATTATTCATCTAATACTTTTCGTAATTGAACCAAATTTAAAATTTAAGCTTTTTGGTACCCTAGCATAAATTCTATGAAATTTTGTTAATATCCGTTTAGTAGAAATGTTTTATTTTGAAAAATTGTGCATAAAAACACATTGGAAATAATCAAGCGCGGTATTCTTATTAATAACTTGTTAACCCTTGAAAATTAATTTTTGTTGCAATAGAATTTTTTTCTCAGTGTTACCTGATACATTGATTAGTATTAATTAAACAGCAATAAAAAATACACCATGATTTAGTATACTGCACCTTTAAGCTTCTTTTTCCACCAAGTTACATTAAAATTTTTCCCCTATTAACCAAAATTAATTTATTTAGCGTACCTGTTAAGGAATTTAAAAATGAGAAACTCAAAAATACGTTTTTTATCAATAATATTCACCGTGGTGATTCAAACATGTTTTTAGTTTTCCTATATACAAATGAAATTCAAAAGTTAACAAATTTTCTAAGGATAAAGCGAAAATAGTGGTTTAGAAATATACCACCAAAATTCTATACATTAAGGATTGTATGGTAAAAATTGTAAAAAAAATCAAATGAAAAGTGCAACTTAATTACACAAAAAAATTTTTGCTTGATATAAATATAAATTTACACATTTAAAATGTATTTGAATTCGGCGTTGAAGTTTCTATTCCCCTTTAGTTGTTTTGGTAGAACCTGTAAACCTATATAAACGCGGAAAAAACACCTTTAAAAACCATTTATACAAAAAATTATATGGCATAAAGCGATAAAAAATAAAGCGAACCATAAAAAACGAATCTAATTTTATAAAAAAGCACTAATTGTATAAAATATTTTTATTACATCAAGATTAACAATATATATTGTAGAAATAAAACAAACGATTTAGGAAAAAAAACAATGTTTAACATTTAATAAATAAATTTGTTATTAAAATAAAAAAATAATTTAGAAAAATAGCTAATTTGTAAAATAACAATAATAATAACAAAATCTACGATGTTTGTTTATTTAAATTTTGTCTACCATAAATATTGACTGCGCAATAATATGCATAATTATTGAAACCATTGATATAACTAAATATTAATCTATTTGATAATAATTATCAACCTGTCACAATTATAATTTTTTTAATATTAATAATCTGATATCCGTAAAACATCGCAAAAGTTTTTTTTAACAATATTAGCATAATAATTGGAAGTGTAGGTAGAAATTAACTCAAATTAAGCCAGTTTTTTTTACTACCTTTAGTTCGAGATGCAAGTTAGACCCTTCTCTAAGCTGGTGATCTCTTGAAATTCCCAATGAATTTCGGGGGTCTTTGTGCACTGGCGGTCTGGTTTCCCCGTACCTCCCGGGCCCCCGAGGGCTTTCCAACAGTTGAATTCGCTCTAAGCCCTTCTGGATGTTGTGCCTAAAAAATGTTTAAATAAGTCTAAACCAGCCGTTTTTCACTCTACCGTGCTCTAAGCGTTGCATGGAGATGAACACTGAAAACGCATTCTGATGATATAGGCACTTGCACTGGAACTCGGTTTATACATGAAGTATGCAATATAATAAGTTCACCATAATGGATAATTACCGTATAACTTACTTATGTTTGGCAGTACGAAAATACTCGAACCGATTAAAATTTCGTGTGCTTTCGAGGGTTGATCTGCATACTACAAAAGATAAGTAGGAGATACGGTAGTTATCCATTACGGCGCCTCGCTATGTTTATTGCATACTTCATGTATAAACCGAGTTCCAGTGCAAGGTGCCTATTATGCAAAAAATTAGTGTTCCTGAAATGCATGAAAAAACAATGGTTATTTTCACATTGTTATAATAATTATACTGTTTCAAGAATGATGTTTTAATATAAAAGTTTGAAAAATTCAAAATATTTTGCGTTATTTTATATGGGAACATCAGCCAGAAACAATGTGTTGATAAAGGATAATCGTGACGCACTTAAATTTTCTTAACGAACCCTGGCCGGATATTACATATATTCAAATCAGAAGAAAAGCGAGAAAGAACTTCCTAACGCTTTGTTTGATTTTGATAATCTGGCTGATCAACTCTATATAAGTTATTCGGAACATAGATACAACTGACAATGAGAATCAATTGATTATGATTTTGTGATCTGACAAATTGTGCGATCGATCTATAAATGTATATACAAATTTTAAAGCTAATCTTAACTGCTCGCCGGTTACAAGACAAGACTTGAACTAGTTTAATATTGTGACAAATCCAAGTATTGTAATGCAAGTACAAAAACCCGTATCATACAAATTTCATATTAGATTAAAAAAACCTAAAAAAACAGTATCTACAGGTTTATCACTTATTAACCCAAGTGATTGCGTAAACTGCGTCTAATAAAGCAATAATACTCAAAGAGCTTTAATCGACAAGTCAATATAAACCACTTTAAATAGTTTAGAATTTTAAAACATAACTTCAGATTAAATGATTTCCTTTAGAAATAATAATAAGCAATATTTTCCACTTTTCAAGGTTTAGCATTTGTACTAAGTATATATATACAAAAATAATTAACCCTTTGTAAAATGTCCACCTACTTCAAGAAAAATAGTCTTTTTACTGATCATGGTTAAATATTGCTTCGCATTTAGATTCTCCCAGTCCATTTTTGGCTATAATGCCGTGTACTTTCCGCTGTCTTCAGCGTAGGCGTAAAGAATGTCCAGAGTGATACATAGCCGAAATCGTACATTGGGCGAAATCAATGTCCTAACGCCAATGGCCGATCATTATGATACCTTAAATTTTTTATGTAAAAATACTACTTATTTTACTGATGGAAATTTCGTTATTAAAAAATAAATATCATTAAAATACCAAAACAGAACAAAACTGAAAACAATCGTAACGCTAAGTACTTTATATGTTAAAAAAACATTTTGCTCTTTTCTTGTAAATTGGGAATAAGAGAAATCTCGTAAATTGGGAATAAAAAGAAATAAGGGAATAAGGGACGTTATAATAAGGGATGGAAAATATGAAGCTTAAAGCGGTAAAATTATCAAAACTTTTTGGAGCTTGGGAATAATGCAAAAGGAATGATGCTTAAGGTTTAGGCCCATTTTTAAGAATCCATCAGTGAGACTATCTGGAGACGATTCAGCTAAAGAACTAAGCAACTCAAACCCGTAAAAGTGCAGGGAGCTTTGCAGCCAAAAGCTGAGAGCTTAGAGTTCTCGAAATTCCCATTTGAACGGCTCGTAGTCCTTACACTTATGGCTATAAAAAACCCCGTTTTAGTTAGTATTAGCCTTTAAAATTTGACAAATTTGTCTCTAAGTATCTATGGCGATGTTTACACCACTAAACCTAACACCTTAAGCCAGTATAAAGTCGGCTATTTCATCCGTAAATAGAAGAATCAGTTAATAATTCACTATTTGAAGCTAAATTAGATTTTAAATTAAAATTTTTAATACGTCTAATATTGCCTAACGCAAGGCTCTTTCAGGATCACTGACCTCTAAAATGCTATAAAAATGTCATTCTCATTGAGCGACAAGAAATTTAGACACGAAGCTAGTGAAATGACGAATCGTTTATTTGTATCCTACCAATTTATTTGCATTTTAGGATCGGTTAACAGGCAATAGACGGCATTCGCAATGGACATTTTGTCCTTCTGGAACTTCAGGTAGCGGGTTCAATTGGACGAACAAAATGGGGTTTTCTGATACTTTGCTCCTCTTCTGGGCGATCTTGCATCAGCGGACCGATATGCACCTTAATAAATTAAAATATAGGTATCAAAAAATTTTTCTGTATATAATCCACGACGACTAAAAGATTTAATTACCATAAGTTGCGTTTTTAACAAATAACTTTCGTTCTTTATTGGAAGTCAAAAGCCGTTTGCACTCGTTTATCCAATCCGTACTGTACACTATTAATTTAGTATTTTACATTGCACACAGTTATTTATTATATCAACAAAAGATTGTGTGCATTGATGAGGAACTCAAGCTTTAAGCGATTACATCTTGCTAATGAATAGGACCATTTAAAAAAGCTGATCGTAGTATACTTTGGTTACATTCGAGGTTATCAATGAGATATTATCGCTAAATTTTGTTTATCTATGATAACATCGCTACGGCTGATAAAATCAAGAAATTTGTCTCAAAACAACTGTTTTTAAAGATAAAAGGTGCTTGGTTTGGTTTTTAGAACAAGTTCTTCCGAAGACCGATCTTAAAAATTAGTGCAAAATTCTAATTAATGCATAAAAGGGGTCTTGGGTCGGGAAATAAAGTAATAGAATAATTTTATTTATTATATAAGAATATAATTGTACTTTCTACTAAATTACGTTATCGGTAACGTATGTCCTATAACATTTTTATGCAATTACATTACATGCAGTTTTAAACTACTGCTTTTTTTAATGCTCTGGTATTAATTTTTTGCTTATGAATCTCTCATCCTTGCTTTGCTTGCCTTGTATTAAAAATTTAGCGAAATTTAAATTTTCTTGTAAATATTAGAATGGGAGTTTTTTGGGTTTACCTGGTGACCCTCCAGATAATGAATCTGAGACAGGGCATCAACGTGTTCGCTGTCCAGGTACGTAGCGAACTCCTTCCTCTTGCAAACCAAGGGGGCGGAGGTCTCGGCTCCACCTGTGCGGTTTCTAGCCACGCAGGCGCTTAACACCAGAGTCCTGGGCGTAAGTCGGGTACATGTTCAGAGACAGGTGACCCGAAATCCTGCTGCATCTGGATTCAATTCGCCATTTTCAGAAGCTTACGGTAGACCATCCTAAAAAAACACTTTAAAATAAGCGCATTTAAAAAAACTTGCAAAACACCGACGACCGATTTGTCTTATACAAGTGATAAAAAATAATGAAAAGTTGTAAATTTCAAAAAATAACAAAATGGGTAAATTTATAAACAAATTGCTGAAGTCTCCGAATTCACCTAACTGAAACTACACAATCTGATCTAATTTTGGTAGGAAATATGGATTAAAAATATGAAAAAAATTTATTTCAAAATAGAAAACAGGAATCGACAAATTAATAATATTCAACTGGTAACAATAACTGGTGTTAGTTTTGCACTAACATTTACGGGCCAAGAACTATAAATCACACTGGTATCATTTAAATAATTATGTTATATGACAGTTTCAAAATGCTTCAACAGTCGAGCACTTTTTAAATAAACAATCGAACCTTGAACCATTCAATTTTAAAGAAATGGGTCGCCTCTAGGTGTTACTCTGGCTTCGAAGTGACTTCTTCCCTGTTCTTTGGCAGTAAAATCTTTTAATTGAGAGAGAAACTCCCTTGTGCGTGCGGCTCCTCCGAAATTAGGGTCGTCTTCGAAATCTTCCATATCTTGTTCCGCAAGCCAAGTGTTGTCGGAAAGCGGTTTCTATTTGGTCTAAAATTATAATATTTTATAATTATCACGAAAATTTTTTTTTTTAGTTTAACATTGAAAAAGTTTCTTTAGTTTCTCTTTGTTTTACGTCCAAATTTTTTTCTTTTTCAATTAAAAAAAATATATTAGTCAACATTAACTAAAAAAATTTCTAAATTTTATATTAAGAAAACGATATTATAAAATCACATATTAAACCAGTTTTATTCAATCTTATTTAAACATACCGTGGCATGTCAGTGAACCATTATATTCTGTTCGACCCAACGGATTAGTGGCTCTGACAGTGTACACGCCGGAGTCTTCGGGTATTGTGTGCAGAATGTCCGAGGGGCAACGTACCCAAAGTCATGCAGCGTTCGAAGTCTGCTTCCTGCAAAATAATTGTTTAACTTTATATAACGCTATGAAATTTCATAATTTTATGGAATTTTTCCATATGTCGTTAAAAATAAATTTCTCGCAAAAATGAGTTACGTTTTGTTAAAATATGAACAAAAATAATTAATATTAAAAAAAAATTTAAAAAAATATTTGGTGCACATTTTTGGGGGCGATGAGATTTTGCACAGCATCTGCGTGAAATCTCATCGCCATAGTAATACTAATAGACTATTTTTTACTCTTTTTTTTAATTTTAGCAATGTTCAATTTAAAATAGATTAATTTTTCAGTTTCTTGCCATTTCTAAATTTTATTGTTTATTTGTAATTTTAATCATGATAGAATTTTGGCCAATTGTCTCAGAAACTGGTTAAATCCTATCGAAACATTATTATATATTACGTAAGTGTAAATATAAAGGAATCATTAAGACATTAAACACGCAGCTTATAAAAATGACTTGCCTGTAGGTAATAGCCGCCCATTATGAAACCATTCAACCCTAAGGTTAGGATCACTAATCAGGAGTTAGTTCGGATTCAAAATGAGCTCCTTTTCCTTGTAAGACCTCCATACCTTCGAGAGTGGGCCGCAAAGTTCGGCCGTTTCTTTCTGCTCTTTGACTCGTCGGGCATGGTGAAAATTTGCCCTATAATACAATGCTTCATTTATTATTATTAACTTCTTAAACTTGTATTTGTTTTCATTTTTTTTACCAGTGTGTGCAAAATTTTATAATTTTTTTCTTGTTGTTTCAGTTGTTGTTTTTTAAATTATAGTGATTGTATGCAATAATGAACGTTACATTAATAAAAATCATTCTTTTTTATTTAATATGTTTTTCTGACGCGGTCTAAGAAGTGTTGACTGTTTTTGTTTTTAATAGTATGGTTTAAAAAAAACCACACTTTTAGTTCAATAAAAGGGAGATTATAAAAACGCACACCTATAAAAAATTTTACACAAAAAAAATATATAATTTTTTTGTTTTTTTTTGCGTTAAAGTGGGACAGGCAATATAGTTCAACAGACAAGAATACAATACAAAAATACAATACAAAAATCCAAAAGGAAAATATCGATAATTAATTTTTTGATAAATTACAAAATTAATAAAAATTTATGATGAAAAACTTTGGTATGTTACCGAAAAAAATCACCAATGAAATGTAATAAAATATTTCAATGAAATCTTCTTTTTTATAAGTTTAATTTTTAATTACAGAATATATTTTAACTGCTTTTGGGTAATAATAAAGAAAGGTAAAGAAAGTAACAGTAATAATAATAATAGCAATAAAGAAAAACAAGGGAAAATGTCTTTCAATAGTTTAGTTATATGGCTGAAATGAACAAAATTAATTAATTAATTATATTTTTAATTGATTTGCCACACAATTAAAGTTAATATTACACTATATTTTAAATCATGATTTGTTTTCTTCATTTTTGCGATAATTTATACTGAAGGCTTTTTGGAATTACCAAAGTCACATAAGGAATAATTTGCATACAACAGGATTAAATTTGCATAACATCCTTTGAAATTTTAAATTCAGTACAATCATGTTACACTCACTGTATGTACGATGATTGTTTTTTCTTTCGGTAAAAACCACTGAACTCAAATTCCAAAGGACGTGTTGCAAATTTAATCCTGTTGTATGCAAATTAATGCTCATGTGACTATGGTCGATAGCGAAGCATGCCCCGGAGCCTCTGAATCAGCAATCCGCCTGGTTTTTCTACTAATTTAAAGTCAAAGTTATTTATTTTAGTGAAAACCATAACGATAACAGCCAAAAGTATCACAAATCGCTAGTTTACTACAGTTGCAACAACAGAATTAAAAGAATGGTTGAAACTAGATTATGGTTTAAGGCTCCTATCGAAGCATAACAGGAACCATATCTAAGACTTTTCTTAAAAGCATGTAATGAAGCGGCTGACACTTGTTCTGATAATGCATTCCATTTTAATACCACTTGATTACGAAAATAAATTTTTTACATTTACTTGAAATTTTTCATCCTTATTTTAAAAGCGATGCCTGCCCCTGGTAGTATTATTGCTAAACCTAAAAAAAGTCATTTAGATTGATATTTGTTTTCTTGTGTCAATTTTATAACATTCAGATAAATTAAAAAGTAAACTACGCTCGACTTAGTTTTTGCAATTTTAAATAAATTATTCGTGGTTCGTAGACTATAAGGAATATGACATCTCTTAAACAAACTATGATAAAATATGACATTATGAATAATTGAATAATAATGCCAATAATTATTTTGTCGAAAATTTTGTCAAAAAAAAAACTAAAATACGACATTATGAATATTTAAAGAAAAACGCTATTTATTAATTTGTCAAAAATTTTTTGGAACAATTTTTTTAAAAAACAATATATATAGCCCTTAAATATGGATACAATAACTTAACACAAATCTAAAGCATAGATAAATGAATCATTCATTTAAAAGGCGGAGTCCTGAAACTCCGGAGCTTCATCCGTTTTAAATGTATGAAGCTTCGGAGCATGATTTTTAAACGTAGGAAATAGGAACATCATTAGTTTTTATTATTAGCGATATTTCCGGAAGTTTGCCGATTTTTGTGCGCTAAAGTTTCTAAAGATCTAAAAAGCAATGTGGAGACTAATTATTTTTTGTATAGTTTTTTAAACTTATTCTAACCCCAGTCCCAGAATGCGAAAAAAGAATAGTTTAAAACATATTTTAAGGTTAAAATAAATTTTGAATTACTCATTTAAAGGCCGAACTCCGGCTCCCTCCGTTTTAAGTCTTCGGGTTGAGCTTTAGTCTAGCTCCTGAGCATCATATTTAAAAATACGAACACTTTCTCAAGTTTATTCTGTATTTTTAGAAATAGTTCTACCTTTTAAAACCGTTTCGATACTGGACATATTTAAGAGAAAGATACATGTCCATATTATTATCAGTAAAACATTAAACGATAGATCACGACGCAACTTTATCTGTATGTCTCTTACATAGTACAATAGGAACAAAAATAAGTTGGTTTTCGAATAACCTCAAGATTTAGTTTTTAAGCTTAAAATTTTAAACCGGCTTAGTTTTGTTTCAGGGTTTATTTAAAATTACTTCAACCCTGCTTTGCATATTATTCATTATTTACTTTGCAGGACGTTCTATATTTTGGCTAAGCGAAAAACTTAACTTTCTGACTAAAAAAGTTGCCGGTAATTGTTATTGTCACTAAAAATTTTTAGTTGGATATTCTAAATTATAATTTTCGACAGTTTCTTAATATAAGTAATTTAAAAACGTAAATATGTTTTAAAAGACATATCATTTAAGAATATAAAAACCTCGATACCAGACCTCCCAGCAAACTAAAAAATACGTTTTAAAAGACATATCATTTAAGAATATAAAAAAATTGAAATGAAATCTGCTAGCAAATTAAAAAAATTTACGAAAAAAGCATTTAAATAGTTCTTTTTTATTTATAAAACTATAATAACAAAAATTAAAATAAAATTGCTTAATTGCTGAAAAATTAAAGGTTTACGGTAATGTCAATGTGTACTATATTATCCAGAAATTTTAATGTTGTATGCACAAAATTGTATTAAATTTCCCACAAAACAGTTTTCAATACAATATAACGCTATACAACATGAATGTAATCAAGCAC
>JASAMX010024625.1:0-44638 GCA_030248175.1 Microlaimidae sp. YZB2_3
TGTGTGATTCTCGTTCAGTTACGTATTGTTAGTGAGTTTTAAATCATTTATTTTTATTCAATCAGCTAAAAAAGCTAATTAGTTTGAATTTTTTCACTTAAAACTCGTTTTATTCAGTCACCATATTCTGGACGTCACATCATTCTAAAAATCATTTTTTCTTCTAATTTTTATTCTTTGTGTCATAACCGACAAAACAAAATCGTATAAATTTTAAAGTCCAAAGGACCTTATAACTTTTATTGTTTAATACATACTCAATTAAAAAATAAATAATTCCTTTGCAGAAATCGTTTCCGAAAAATTATCTTTAAACCAACAAAAATAAACATTTGAGAAAGATACTTCTGTAGCAATTTTTTCTTCTTTTTAAAAAAATTAAAAAAAACACCTTTTAGGGTAGAAACGAAGTATATCGCCTTACGTGTTAATTAAAAAACGATATGTACCACACAAATAAAATTTATTTATTGATTTATTTTATTTTAGCATATTATCAATAATTTTAAGTTTAAGAGATTGGCTTGATACTCGAGCAACAGGCCTAAAACAACTCCACGATATGAAATATGAATGTATTGCTTGTCTTTCATCACTATCCGCTTGCTTATTGTGGGAAATTTTTCGGGCTGTTCTTGAAGCAATAATAATTTTGTAGTATTAATGTTTTACCTGATCTTTGAAAACAAATCCCAAAATTCCCGCTATTGTCATCATGAGAAAAAGGACAAGAATACACACAAAATACTAAACAAAAAAACTTCTGTTTATCACAAATCTTTAGCTTTAGATATTATTCGTGTACTGCTGCAGCTATATGTTTTTGTTTGTAGGAATGATAAATTTGCTTACAAAAAGAACTTGGTTGAAAGGTTTCAGAGATCTTTTACCAGACGACTATTTAATAAATGCTGTCTGAAAATGGTTTCGTATAAGGAAAGGTAAAATTTTTTTGAAGACTTAAAAAAACTTTAAAAATCGTCAAAATATTATTTGATTTTATTGGATGTTCACAAACCTAAATACAAATAAATTACTTACACTAAATCAAAACCACTAAGGGCTGCTTCATACTTATGACAAAACATCCTTGAACAGAAGGTGCGAAGGACAATTTTGAAGAAGCCAAAATCCCTCACTTGCAAACCTCTCTACCTCTTTCAAACAACTATAAACACTATTAAGAATCTGTTTTCTTGGACAAAGTTTGAAGAGGGACGAAAATCCAAAGGAAAGGTGCAAAAGACAAAGATTATGAAAAATACGTTGTGCCTTTGGATTATGTATCCTATAAAACTTTTTCTTATTGCAGAACTCTGACTTTATGAATTTTGTAATTTGGACTCAAACTACCTTGAAAGACAGACGTTTTCTGTGGCTTGCAGCCTAGGAACCAGTCCTCAGAGCAAAGGTACACTCATTGAGAATGGGAGGCTCTCTGAAGGAAAATTCTAAGATAAAGGAAAAAAATATTTTCAAACTAGATCTTTTTCCTGAAATAGAACAGTCTTTTTCTATGCAAATGTAGCAACATTAAAAAAGTATATTTAATAGCTTAACTCTGGTGTTTACAGTGATAAAAATTAACCAATCGAACCTTCTTTAAAATAAAAGTAACAGGCTTCTTTATCTCAATTATAACGCAATTCACAATAATAACACTTGATAAAGAATTTCTTGTTATCCTTCTCATCAAATTGGACATTTGATATAATTAAAATGAAAATAAAAAAAATTAAAAATTGTGAAATCCTTACATTGATTAAAGATAAAATATTTTTCAAAACACTTGTTTATCCATAACAAAAAGACAAAACTGAACTGTAGTTAAAAACAATTTCACCATTTAAGCTTTTGTTTAAAACTCAATTTTATATTTGGTAACATGTGTCTTCTATCTATCTTTCTAATCTCTATTCATCTTTTAAACATAATAATGCATTTTTTTGCTCTAACAGCTCCAAAACAATCAAGGAAACAAAAGAAAATCATAACAAACTTACACAGACAGCAATAAGAATCCAAAGGGCACTGGGAACATATGAAGATTCAACCCAACAATATCTGCTACAAACTTCTCTTGTCCACGATCCATGAATGTTCCTACTATGGACAATGTATCTTTCAGTGATACCTTATTTGGACACTTTCAAACATAATATGTATATAAAAAAAATTATTTTACATTCTTTGTATGATGGAATGTGCTGACATCGCTTTGTGAATGGCAATTTCTAATCATAAAGAATTAATAGCTATTTATTGTAAATTATTATTTTTATGCATTTTCTGTAAATAGCAACTATTAAAAAACTTTAATAATCTTTCATGTTTTATTTCCAAATCATAATAATACATCTAACATGAAGCAGACCTCTTATGATACAAACAATGATTATATTATTTATGTGTATATTAATTATTAAATGAGTCACTAATAAAATGAATAATTAAAAAAAACTTGTTGATTATCGCCATTCCGAATACTGAATCACTTAAAATATAAAGCCAAATATTTTTGTATAACAACATTATAGTATAATAATTTTTTTACATACTAATAATATGTTATGTCATTTTGAAGCAAAAATTGCTTAACAAACTTATCCACTAATTTTTTTGTTTAACTAAACTATCTAAAAGTAATATTTTTTACTTTGAGGACTATTAGTAAAATTTAATTCTAACACTGGTACTGCGAATAATTGTATTGCATCTTCTGTATTCCTAAAATACATTAAAACTGAAACAGAGCTTTTACAATATTAATTTAAAAATTTTTAGTAAAAGCTTTTTCCTTATTATTAATGGTAGTTACCACTCTTTACATTTTATTCTGCTATAAATTATTGCATCCCCAACACCTTAGCAAGAAGTAGACAGATTATTTAACTAAAGTGGAAAACATATAATTTGGAAGGAAAGTTGCTAAGACAATAACAAAAACACAGAGAGATGATAGTTTATGGAATACATTGTTTAAACAATTAAACTCAAAAAAAAATAGAGATATTCCTGTCCATTGGAAGTAAAGAGTTTTTTACAACCTATAATAGATTGAACTTTGATTTTGCTCAACAGTTCCTATCACAGCCATTGTCACACTGAGAAAAATATGACATAATAAGTGGATAATATATGACTAGCCTTTTGAATGTACTTTAAAATCCTGACATGATTAAACAACAAATATATGTAGCATAATTTAAAACAACATAAACAATGATTATAATCACAGAACTTTTACTGCTTAAACTTACATTGATTTCTCTACAGTTAAATATGTTTATATTGTGGCTCAACCACAAAGATAAGAATGGCAACCATGAGCAGGACAAATTAATATTTTTTTTCTACAACATTAACACAAACTAATGCAGAACACAAATTTCTATTGATAACATCTCACTTACTGGATGTGCAAAAAATAATCATAGTTTAACACTTAAAATTTTTACTCTTAAAAATAGCATTTTAACAAATAATGGATACTTTACTACTGAAGAACACTATCACGCAAAACTTTTTGATTATATAACCCATCTTATTGTTATAAACAGTGCTTATAAAAAGCAGAACAGAAGTTTCATAAAAAATTCTTATGTTAAATGAAAAAAATAAAGTTACATGATTACTAAAGGCTTAAATGTCCAGAAGAGGATGAAGCAGGAAGTACTTCCTTTGAAGAAAATCCTAAAGCTATAAGCTGACTTTGGACATTAATTAAAACTTAATATCACATAATTTATTTCTATGCAAAGTGGATTAACTTTTACATGAGTTAACCAGCCTGTAAATACTCACAGATATGTTGGTAAGTCAAATATTAGTCAAAACGATATTAAAAATATGATTAAAGCGTCACAGATAACCATGAAAAATTATCTGTCAAAATAAATTATCGCAGTGCGCACTAAATTTTGTAATTTATCATGATTCTCGTATAAAGCAAAACATACCGCCATAGTAACGGCTTTTTAAAAATCAAATATCAAGTTCGAAGTCCGAAAAAAAGCAATTTAAAATTCAGATTTAATATAAGGCGACTTTTAAATTTTAACAAATACATTGAGAGCTGATTTGTGTTTTATGTAATAAATAAGAAACATTAAAAAATAGTTGTGTGGATATTAAAATTTAAATTTAGCAAATTTTTTTCGAACTAAATAATTTGATATTGATTTTAAAAAGCCGTTAATATGGCGGTATGTTTTGGTGTTATACAGTAAAATAAAGATAAATTACAAATTAAATGGACGAATGCAATAGGCTATGTTGACAGAAATTTTTTTTGGTTACTGTGACCTTTGCGTTATACTTTTTTTGTATTCGTTTTGACATGTGTGACTTAGTTAATACTGTGGGTATTTACAGCTGGTGAACTCATGTAAAAGTTAATCCACTTTGAGAGAAATTTATGCTAATTTAAGTTTTATTAATGGTTAAAAAACGCAAATTAAAAGCTTTTACAATATCCGGTTGTTTGAAAAAAGACTTATTAGTGCATTTAAAGGTCTGCTCCAGTCTTTTCTGGCATTTAGGTTTAGTATGTAGCTTCTCTAGTTATACTATTCCATTTAAGATTTAATATTTTTAAACATTTAAATATTTTACACAATAAGGCTTTTTTCGAAACTTTGATTGGTTTTTTGCTAGAATTTCCGCCTTTTAATCATTGAATTCAATGTCATTTATTAAAGATATAAAACATTAAAAAAATTTACTCACTTTGAAAGAAACTGCATGGTCTCCTCATGATATGAATACAATTATTTTCATATCCAAAACTCAATGTAATTTTAAACGTGTACTATACAAAATTAAGTCTGGGTAACTCCCTAAAATTGTATGGAACCTGAAGAACCATAGAAAATAGTGTGTTTTTTCTTCTGTCTGTAAATTTTTTTAGTTAGAACCTGCTATTTAAGCCATTTTTTTGGAAATTACCTTTATTTGGACTTTTGTTTTGTGCTTGATTTTCTGGATTTATGGTTTATTTTTAAAAAACAAAAACGACACCATTGTAAATGGGTTTTTCCAGGTTCCATACAATTTACTAGGTTACAGACCGAGTGTTCTCGCATTAAATTTTTGGAGTGATTGTAGCTTCATAGTATTCCATATTAAAAAGACTTTTTTCTGTTTTGATTTTGATCAAATTTTGTCTATTGAAACATTGTATCCCGCAGCGCTCACACGTCACCCAAGATTTGTTTCATTTTATTTTTTAAACATTTTTATTGTTGCCATATGGCTGCTAATTAGTGGTAAGGATATTTTTTCGCTCTTCCTGTTGAAAATTAGTAATTTTTATAAAAAGGTAAGGAATTATAATTTAAACCAAAAAAATAACCACAAGAGAATGTGTATTACGGAATGAAGTTACTTAATATGTAATTCAGTAAAAAAAAAAGTGTCACACAAGTACCCCAGTAACTAATGCTTAACTTAGAAAAAGATAGTCATTTTTCACATGAACAGAGGTTTAACTACGGGCAATAGAGCATATACGAGAATAAAATTCAGGTTAGGCGGCAATTTAGCATCTACGTGCAAAAAATCAGCTCCATATATTTACCACAGGGAAAAATTTTTGGGGGACCCCAAAAAAAAACAAAAAAAGTTAAGCAAATTAAGCTTATTAGTATGAAATTCAGGTATGTTTAGCAAAAGTTTTTAGGTTTTTAATATCAGAAAAATATGGGTAATATTTTAGTTATGTAAAATGTTTAGATTTTTCATTGGCTAAAAAACTATTAAAGGTTTTGTTGATTTCGATGACGCCATCAACAACGGTTAACCGCGCAGTGACTTAACCCATTTAATATAAGGGAAAGAGCGCTCCGCGCTCTTCCCTGATTTTGTCGCGCTATTAGCTCCTATGAGCAAAAGTGCCATCGTTTTGAAATTATTTTGAACTAATAATAAATAAACAATAATAGAATTATTAAAAAAAATTTCTATTTATTAAAATTTATATTTATTATTATATCCAGTGGTTAGTATTTGATAATAATACTAATAATGATATATCATAAAGAAATAGAATAATATAAATTTATATTAAATATAATATATTATTTATAATTGTACCAGTTTTTACTATGTCTGGTTAACTCTTAATGTACCAATAAGTGTTTAATGTGTAAATATATCTTAAAAAATATTTGCTATTTACATTTCATAATATGAAGTGGTATTCCCAGCTGCTGTGTCGTTGGATTTAAAAAAATTCAACACCCCCCTATATAATTATCATACAAAGCTTTTTCTACTTAAATTCACTTTAATTTTTTTACGGTTGGATTACACTGTATCTGGCTGACCCCGAAAATCAGAATGCAGACATCAGAATGCAGACAGACATGACAGACCAATTAAAATTATGCGGTTATGACGTTTAAAAAAACAAATAAGAACGCATATTTTTTTAATTCCACCTTTTTACTAAATATACAAAAATTATCTAACTTTAGCCCTTAAAAATTTGCTCTAAATTAGTAATTTGTTAAATAATTATTAAAATATGGGTTTTGAACTTTATTGTTAGACCGATCTCATTAAAAATTCTAAATGGTTTTTTGTGAAATATTCGATTTAATATTGAAATTATCGAGATGAGCCAGATTTTATTTCCTTATTATTCTTTGAGGAATAAAAATGATTCTATTAAAATTTTTCTTTTTTACACAATAAATGATACCATTTTGGCCATTGGTTGTTATTTTTGTAAGAAAAATAATGTAAATAAAATAGTTGTGAATAAGTATGTTATTTAAAAAAAAGTTATATCCGTAATTAAGGCGCTCGAAAATTGATTTAGTTAGAAATCACAAGTTTTTTTTTTAAAAATTTATACCAAACTTCTTTCACAAACTGGGGTAGAGTTTTGTACTCAATTTTCATTGCAATAAAACACAATGGCAACCAGAATAATTTTATCAAATGTAACTTACCAATTATATCATTAAAATTGTAATTTTGTATTTAAACTTTTTTTAATTTTATACGTGGGCCAACTTTATTCAATTTAAACAAAATGTGTTTTGTGTAGTGTTTAGGTTCAATACGCGTCTTTGTGCAACTGATGCACTTTAATAACAATATCTAATATTTAATTAATGACTTCTTAAAATAATTAGCAACACTAAGGAAATAAACATTTCAGGTAATTACTACTGTTAATTTCATTGTATGTTTGTATGGGAAAATATTTCTTTTTGTTTGTTTTTTATAAAAAATTGTTAAACAAATCAAAATACAAAAATAAAGTCAAACAGTGTAAAGAGTTATACTAAACATCGATTGACCCTTTGGGATTTATTCCGCTGCAAATTGGAAGAAGGGATTCCGCGCCAATGCTGCTCGGTGTTAAAATTAGCGTTTGGCTTCCAATTCGCGTAAAATAATCACTGAGCAGCGGTGGCGCGGAATCTCTTCTGCATATTTTCAGTTTTTTTGGACGAAAAAATCCTAAAGTGTTAAGTCTACTTTATTTACGAGTGTGAAGGCGAAAAATTTTATAAATGTAAATTTAATAAAAATAAACCCATAATATGTATGTTTTTAAGGTTTGGATATAAAACTTACCAGTGCTAAAAAATTCACCAAGACAAGAAGATATTTAAGGAATGCTGCTAAAGCGCTATGTTTACTGGACTTAGAACTTCGCATTTTGTTAAGCTCCCTAAAAATATAAGAATAGAAATAACGATAACAATGCTTTTCTAAGCAAATCAAATCCTTTATTAAATGAATCATTTCGATGAAACTTTCAAATTTAAAAGATTACACCTTGACACAGTTGATTTTGAATTATGAATTACTTCTCATACTTATATATTAGATATATATACCATCTTCTAAAAAGTCCATTTAACATGAACGTGTGTGGTTTTTATTGAATTAAAACCTACTTTCGAAATTACCAGACATTTAATTCACTTTATTTTGTTTTTATTTATTTTGTCTAAAAACATGAAAATACATAAGAAATTTAAAAAAGTATTGAATTTGTATGCATGTACCTAATACGAAACATTAAATGGATACCCATTCATTCCCAATTATTCCAATAGATTCATTACTTCCTGAAGCTGATAACAACCAACAGCTCAAAAACCTATTTTGTTTTGCAAAACACAAGAAGACCAAATTTAATGAAAAAAAAACACACTTTTAAATTTAGTGGTGAATCTAATATCAGCACCCAGCCATGCATCTTTATTTTAAGAACACCACCCATATTCCTACTGTAAGTTTAAAGAATCAAAACTGAAAAATTATAAGACCAAAAATATACATGGGTGGTGTTCTTAAATAAAGATGCATGGCTGGGTGCTGATATTATTTTACTGACTAAATTTAAAAGTGTGTTTTTTTTTCATTAAATTTGGTCTTCTTGTGTTTTGCAAAACAAAATAGGTTTTTGAGCTGTTGGTTGTTATCAGCTTCAGGAAGTAATGAATCTATTGGAATAATTGGGAATGAATGGGTATCCATTTAATGTTTCGTATTAGGTACATGCATACAAATTCAATACTTTTTTAAATTTCTTATGTATTTTCATGTTTTTAGACAAAATAAATAAAAACAAAATAAAGTGAATTAAATGTCTGGTAATTTCGAAAGTAGGTTTTAATTCAATAAAAACCACACACGTTCATGTTAAATGGACTTTTTAGAAGATGGTATATATATCTAATATATAAGTATGAGAAGTAATTCATAATTCAAAATCAACTGTGTCAAGGTGTAATCTTTTAAATTTGAAAGTTTCATCGAAATGATTCATTTAATAAAGGATTTGATTTGCTTAGAAAAACATTGTTATCGTTATTTCTATTCTTATATTTTTAGGGAGCTTAACAAAATGCGAAGTATCTAATCCCATAAACATAGCGCTTTAGCAGCATTCCTTAAATATCTTCTTGTCTTGGTGAATTTTTTAGCACTGGTAAGTTTTATATCCAAACCTAAAAAACATACATATTATGGGTTTATTTTTATTAAATTTATATTTATAAAATTTTTCGCCTTCACACTCGTAAATAAAGTAGACTTAACACTTTAGGATTTTTTCGTCCAAAAAAACCTGAAAATATGCAGAAGAGATTCCGCGCCACCGCTGCTCAGTGATTATTTTACGCGAATTGGAAGCCAAACGCTAATTTTAACACCGAGCAGCATTGGCGCGGAATCCCTTCTTCGAATTTGCAGCGGAATAAATCCCAAAGGGTCAATCGATGTTTAGTATAACTCTTTACACAGTTTGACTTTATTTTTGTATTTTGATTTGTTTAACAATTTTTTATAAAAAAAAAACAAAAAGAAATATTTTCCCATACAAACATACAATGAAATTAACAGTAGTAATTACCTGAAATGTTTATTTACTTAGTGTTGCTAATTATTTTAAGAAGTCATTAATTAAATATTAGATATTGTTATTAAAGTGCATCAGTTGCACAAAGACGCGTATTGAACCTAAACACTACACAAAACACATTTTGTTTAAATTGAAATAAAGTTGGCCCACGTATAAAATTAAAAAAAGTTTAAATACAAAATTACAATTTTAATGATATAATTGGTAAGTTACATTTGATAAAATTATTCTGGTTGCCATTGTGTTTTATTGCAATGAAAATTGAGTACAAAAATCTACCCCAGTTTGTGAAAGAAGTTTGGTATAAATTTTTAAAAAAAAACTTGTGATTTCTGACTAAATCAATTTTCGAGCGCCTTAATTACGGATATAACTTTTTTTAAATAACATACTTATTCACAACTATTTTATTTACATTATTTTTCTTACAAAAATAACAACCAATGGCCAAAATGGTATCATTTATTGTGTAAAGAAAAAAAATAGAATCATTTTTATTCCTCAAAAGTAATAATAAGGAAATAAAATCTGGCTCATCTCGGATAATTTCAATATTAAATCGAATATTTCACAAAAAACCATTTAGAATTTTTAATGAGATCGGTCTAACAATAAAGTTCAAAACCCATATTTTAATAATTATTTAACAAATTACTAATTTAGAGCAAATTTTTAAGGGCTAAAGTTAGATAATTTTTGTATATTTTGTGAAAAGGTTGAATTAAAAAAATATGCGTTCTTATTTGTTTTTTTAAACGTCATAACCGTAAAATTTTAATTGGTCTGTCATGTCTGCTGCATTCTGATGTCTGCATTCTGATTTTCGGGGTCAGGCCAGAGATAGTGTAATCCAACCGTAAAAAAATTAAAGTAAATTTGAGTAGAAAAAGCTTTGTATGATAATTATATAGGGGGGTGTTGAATTTTTTTAAATCCAACGAGACAGCAGCTGGGAATACCACTTCATATTGTGAAATGTAAATTTCAAATATTTTATAATATATATTTACAAATTAAACACTTATTGGTACATTAAGAGTTAACCAGACATAGTAAAAACTGGTACAATTATTAGATAATATATTATATTTAATATAAATTTATAGTATTCTATTTTTTATAATATATTATCATTAGTATTATTATTAAATACTAACCAGTGGATATAATGTGATTAATTATAAATTATAGAATGAGAAACATTTTTTAATAATACTAATATTCTGTTTATTTATTTATTAGTTTAAAATAATTTGAAAACAATCGCACTTTTGCTCATAGGAGCTAATAGCGCGACGAAAATCAGGGAAGAGCGCAGAGCGATCTTTCCCCCTTATATTAAATGGGTTAAGTCACTGCGCGGTTAACCGTTGTTGATGGCGTCATCGAAATCAACAAAACCTTTAATAGTTTTTTAGCCAATGAAAAATCTAAACATTTTACATTACTAAAATATTACCCATATTTTCTGATATTAAAAACCTAAAAACTTTTGCTAAACATACCTGAATTTCATACTAATAAGCTTAATTTGCTTAACTTTTTTTGTTTTTTTTGGGGTCCCCCAAAAATTTTTCCCTGTTGGTAAATATATGGAGCTGATTTTTTGCATGTAGATGCTAAGATTGCCGCCGTTGCCTCACCAATTTTATTCTCGTATATGCTCAATTGCCCGTGGTTGGACCTCTGTTCATGTGGTAAAAATGACTATTGATTCTAAGTTAAGCATAATTATTAGGATACTTGTGTAACACTTTTTCTTACTGAATTACATATTAAGTAACTTCATTTCGTAATACACATTCTCTTGTGGTTATTTTTTTGGTTTAAATTATAATTCCTTACCTTTTTATACAAATTACTAATTTTCAACAGGAAGAGCGAAAAAATATCCTTACCACTAATTAGCAGCCATATGGCAACAATAAAAATGTTTAAAAAATAAAATGAAACAAATCTTGGGTGACGTGTGAGCGCTGCGGGATACAATGTTTCAATAGACAGAAATTTATAAAAATCGAAACAGAAAAAAGTCTTTTTAATATGGAATACTATGAAGCTACAATCACTCCAAAAATTTAATGCGAGAAATAGCTGGTCTGGGTAACCTCGTAAAATTGTATGGAACCTGGAAAAACCATTTACAATGGTGTGGTTTTGTTGTTTAAAAATAAACCATAAATCCAGAAAAATCAAGCACAAAACTAAAGTCCAAATAAAGTTAATTTCCAAAAAAGTGGTTAAATCAGGTCTAACTAAAAAAATTAAGACAGAAGAAAAACACACTATTTTATATGGTTCTTTCAGGTTCCATACAATTTTACGGAGTTACCCAGACTTAATTTTTGTATAGTATACTGTTTAAAATTACATTGAAGTTTTGGATATGAAAATAATTGTATTCATATCATGAGGAGACCATGACGTTTCTTTTAAAATGAGTAAATTTTTTAATGTTTTATATCTTTAATAAATGACATTGAATTCAATGCATTAAAAGGCGGAAATTCTAGCAAAAGACGAAACAAAGTTTCGAAAAAAAGCCTTATATTATATGGAATAGTATAAAGCTACATAAGTCTAAAAACTAAATGCCAGAAAAGACTGAAACAAGTCTCTTTAAACCCTGTAAAAGCTTTAGTTTGCGTTTTTTAACCATTAATAAAACTTAATTCACATAAATTTCTCTCAAAGTGGATTAACTTTTACATGAGTTAACCAGCTGTAAATACCACAGTATTAGTTAAGTCACACGTCCTCAAAACGATACAAAAAAAGTATAACGCAAGCGTCACAGTAACCAAGAAAAATTTCTGTCAAAATAAGTTATCGCATTGCGCATTAAATTTTGTAATTTATCATTATTTTCGTATAAAGCAAAACATACCGCCATATTAACGGCTTTTTAAAATCAAATATCAAGTTCTAAGTTCGAAAAACATTGAAAAATTCAGATTTAATATAAGGCGACTTTTTTTTAATGTTTCTATTTATTACATAAAACAAATTAGCTGTCAATGTATTTGTTAAATTAAAAGTCGCCTTATATTAAATCTGAATTTTTCATTGTTTTTAGGACTTAGAATTTGATATTTGATTTTAAAAAGCCGTTAATATGGCGGTATGTTTTGCTTTATACGAAAATAATGATAAATTACAAAATTTAAGGCGCAATGCGATAACTTATTTTGACAGAAATTTTTCTTGGTTACTGTGACGCTTGCGTTATACTTCTTTTGTATCGTTTTGACGACGTTTGACTTAACTAATACTGTGGTATTTACAGCTGGTTAACTCATGTAAAAGTTTATCCACTTCGAGAGAAATTTATGTGAATTAAGTTTTATTAATGGTTTAAAAACGCAAACTAAAGCTTTTACAGGTTTTAAAGAGACTTGTTTCAATCTTTTCTGGCATTTAGTTTTTAGACTTATGTAGCTTTATACTATTCCATTTAATATAAGGCTTTTTTTCGAAACTTTGTTTCGTCTTTTGCTAGAATACTGTTTAAAAATAAAATGACTTATACAGCAAATTGTTTTGCCCAAAGTCTTCTTCAGGCGCAAAGTAATCATTATTTGTCAAATTACTAATTTAGAGCAAATTTTTAAGGGCTAAGGTTAGATGATTTTTCGTATATTTAGTAAAAAGATGGAATTAAAAAAAATCTGCGTTCTTATTAGTTTTTTTTAACGTCATAACCGCACAATTTTAATTGGTCCGCTCATGGCTGCATTCTGATTTTTGTGGTCAGCCAGATATAATAATTCAACTGTAGAAAAATTAAAGTAAATTTAAGTAGAAAAAGTTTTGTAAGATAATTATTGGCAATGTTGTTGTAAATTACGTCAGATATTTGTCGTTTAAATCACGTCAGGATTTTAAAGACACTCAAAATGTCATATAGTATTCATGATTACGTCATATATATTTTGCACTGTGAGAATGGCTGTGGGAGGAGCTGTTAGAATCACTTTTAGCCAATTAGCGCTTGGGAAAAACTGGACTTTCAATGAATAAAAGATCTCTATTTTTTCCCAAGCCCTAATTGGTTAACAATGATTCTATAAGATCATAACTCTGTGACTCTGTTAACGCTGAGCAACTTCCTTTTAAATGGGAGGGTTTTGACTCTCGTGAAATACTCTGCTACTCTGCTAAGAGCTTGCAAATGCAATCTATAACGTAATAGGAAGAAAAGGGTGGGAATGTTTATTAAGAAGAAACTAGCTTTAACCAAAAATTTTTAAATTAATATTGTAAAACTGTTTTACTTTATGAATTTAGGATAAAGAAAATGCAAACAATAATTTACAATAAGTGCTAATTAAAATTTTACTAATAATTCTTGAAAGTAATAAATATTACTTTTACAAGTTTTGTAATATAAAAAAATTACTAAAAATTGTTAAGCAATACTTGCTTAAGCTTAGTAATATATATTTGTAGTGTTATATATATGAATGATTATACTATAAATTGTTATAACAATACTTGCTTAAATTGAGTGATTTATATTTGTAACCTATAATTAATAAGTTTCTGCAAATTATTTGATTATGACGCATTTAAAATTAGTATACATAATATAATTATTTGTTTGTATTATAAATGGTTTATGCTAGGTGCATGATTATGAGTTGTAAGAAACATGAGATTATTAAGTTTTTAAGAGTTGATTAAATATAATGTATATAAAAAATAGTAATTTAAATAAGATAGTTATTACTTGAATTATTAATAATTGTTATTTATAAAGTGATGTGCGATATATTTATTATAAAAGAATGTAAAATAATACTTTTTATAACATACTATGTTTTAATGTTGAAGATGGGAGGACTGGCAGCATTGTCCATAGGTATATGGATTATTGTGGACAAGAAAAGTCTGGAATACATTGTCGGGTCGAATTTGTATACATCCAGTGCCTTTATTCTCATTGCCGTCGGGTCTGTTATGATTCTCTTGTCTTTTCTTGGTTGTTTTGGAGCTGTTAAAGAAATAAAATGCATGATGATTACGGTAAGACGCAAGAGAATATTAAATATATAAATAACACATGAGACTAAAAATAGTATTGTTTTAACAAAAGCTTAAATGCTAAGTTTGTCCTATAGTTTAGTTTTGCTCTTTCGACCAACAAGCGTCTGAAAAAAAATTGATCTTTAATCAACGTAAGGATCTCCAATTTTTAACTCCTTCTATTTTCATTCAAATCAAATCAAATGTGTTTATTCTAGAAAACAACAAGAAATTCTATATCAGTGCGAACCGATCGCGTTAGCCATCAATACAAAACCATGGTTTTTACTTGAAAATGGCTCAATTGCTTAATGTTAATACTGTAAGCTCTAAAATGAGCCATTAAAATACTTTTTTTAAATGTTGTGATATTTTGATAAACTGTTCCATTTTAATAAAACAACCCAGTTTGAAAATATAATTTTCTTGCATCCTATACTTTTCTTTTAAAGTTTCTTATTTTAAAAGAATGCCCTTCTTAGGGCTGGTTCATACTTATGACAAAACGTCCTTTGGACAAAGTCCAAGTCCAAAGGACAAAATCCAAAGGGAAAAGTCCAAAGGAAAAAGTCCAAAGGACAAAATCCAAAGGACAACGTATTCATACTTTTGTCCTTTGGACTTTTCCTTTTGGATTTTGTCCTTTGGACTTTGTCCAAAGGACAAATTCTAAGTAGCGTTCATACTTCGTCCAAAGGTAAAAGTCCAAAGGACGTTTTGGCTTTTATAAAATTGTCCTTCGGACTTTGTCCAAAGGACGTTTTGTCATAAGTATGAACCAGCCCTTAGTGGTTTTGATTTAGTGTAAGTAATTTATTTGTATTTAGGTTTGTGAACATCCAATAAAATCAAATATATTTTGACGATTTTAAAGTTTTTTTAAGTCTCAAAAAAATTTTACCTTTCCTTATACGAAACCATTTTCAGACAGCATTTATTAAATAGTCGTCTGGTAAAAGATCTCTGAAACCTTTCAACCAAGTTCTTTTTGTAAGCAAATTTATCATTCCTACAAACAAAAACATATAGCTGCAGCAGTACACGAATAATATCTAAAGCTAAAGATTTGTGATTAAACAGAAGTTTTTTGTTTAGTATTTTGTGTGTATTCTTGTCCTTTTTCTCATGATGACAATAGCGGGAATTTTGGGATTTGTTTTCAAAGATCAGGTAAAACATTAATACTACAAAATTATTATTGCTTCAAGAACAGCCCGAAAAATTTCCCACAATAAGCAAGCGGATAGTGATGAAAGACAAGCAATACATTCATATTTCATATCGTGGAGTTGTTGAGCCGTTGCTCGAGTTCAAGCCAATCTCTTAAACTTAAAATTATTGATAATATGCTAAAATAAAATAAATCAATAAATAAATTTTATTTGTGTGGTACATATCGTTTAATTAACACGTAAGGCGATATACTTCGTTTTTACCCAAAAAGGTGTTTTTTTTTAATTTTCTAAAAAGAAGAAAAAATTGCTACAGAAGTATCTTCTCAATGTTATTTTTGGTTTAAAGATAATTTTCGGAAACGATTTCTGCAAAGGAATTATTTATTTTTTAATCTAGATGTATTAAACAATAAAAGTTATAAGGTCCTTGGACTTTAAAATTTAACGATTTGTTTTGTCGGTTATGACACAAAGAATAAAATTAGAAGAAAAACTAATTTTTAGACTATGTGACGTCCAGAATATGGTGACTGAATAAAACGAGTTTTAAGTGAAAAAATTCAAACTAATTAGCTTTTTTAGCTGATTGAATAAAAATAAATGATTTAAGACCCACTCAAATAAATGAATTAAGATAGAATCGTATATTTTTTAGGTACAAGATTCCCTTCAAGAAGCAATGATAAACTCTTTAAGAAACAACTACGGTCAGAAAAATTACAGAAGTGACTCCTGGGTCACAGAAGCATGGGATATTACTCAAAGAAAAGTAAATAAATAATTTTATTTATCATTTTTTTTATAGATATTTTTATTTAAGCTTTGGTTGAATTATATCTGGCTGACCTCGTTTAACTGTAAGGTCGACATAAGATGACCAATTAAAGTTGTGTAAATATGAATTATCCACACAATTTGTAAAAACGAATTAGAACACAGAATTTTTTTAAAATCCCGCCTTTATACAAAATATACAAAAATTTGTCAACTTTATAAAAGTTAAAAAATTAGCATTTTTGTTCAAAATTAACTAACTTTCTAACAATTTTTTTAAAAACAGTTTTTATTCTTAAATATTAAATCGTTATCGCTTAAATTTTTAAATTGTTTTGTTGCTAACTTTTTGATTCAATGTTGAAAATTATCGAGGTAGTTTAATTTACCTATAAACCATAAACATAAACCATAAACATAAAAATCATAAACATTTACCTATAAACCATAAACATAAACCTCTATCAAAATTGTGTCACAAACTTCTTTTGTCGTTGCCGAGAAAGCAAAGCAGTAAGTTCTTCCGAAATGTCCAACAGACAAAATTCATATGTTCGGGTCCTGTTTTAAAATTTATTACTCACATCGAGTTTATGCAATCCTAAAAATAAAATATCCAGCACTTCTTAAAATTTATAACAAATTTTAATCAGGAATAAAAAATCCAAAATTTTATTTTAGAAAAACGGTAGTTTTTTGCGTTTTTTTTAAACTATATAGATGTAAGGTACACAAAAAAATTATATTTCCGACTAAAAGCTTATATTATGATGTTTACTAAAAATATATTTTTTACGTAAAAACTTGGATTTATTATGTAGAATATCATAATGCTAATATAATAACTTTGTTTTTTTGGCTTTTGGTTTTTAATCAAAAAAAAAAAACCACCACACCATATACGATATTAAAAATAACATTAACGTTTATTGGCTTTCTTTTTTGAATAAATATGACCATATTTTTCACTTTATGAATTTGGGCAAAAACTTTTGGTAATCAAATCATTATTATTTTATTTGTTTATTTATTTTATTTATTTATTTATTTATTAGTCCTGAAAACATATAATACATTAACACACTAATAAAATACACAGCTGCACAGGTAATATAAAATATTACTGCTGGTTGAAACGGAAGGGAAATAAGTATTAAATATTTTACATTTATCCTTATAATTAAAAGCAAACGAATCGTCAATTTTTTTAATTGGACCTATTTTATTGTCTTACAATTTTAGCTTGGAGTTTTCAAATTTAAAAAAGCTATTAATATTGTTACTATTTAATATTTCAGATTCTTTTTTAGTATGAAAATTTTGTAATTCCTGTTTGTGTTTTTTGTCGCAGTTTTTGCAAAGAACTGCGTTGGCAAAAGATAATTATATTTTCTTCTTTGAATATAATCGTTTTTTTTAAGATACAAAATACGTTTTGGATACTGAATTTTTTGTTTAGAAACAGTTTTTAAAGAAAAAAATATTGTAATACAATCATTTAATAATTTGCGAAAATCGGAATATATAGAATCAATATTGTTTTGATTAAGAAAGATTGATTTTCAATCAAAATTTTTTAAGTACTGTTTTATTTTTGAAAAAACTGCGTTTTCGTAGTCACAGTATTTTTTTACGTACTTTAGTAGGCTTGTTCACAGCAAAATTAACTAAAAATTCAATTTCAATATGATCACAAGAAGCACTTAAAGGCTCAGTTTCAGACGTTTCAAGAATAAGGTCACCTTTATTACAAAAAATTAAGTCAAGTATATTACCACTTTTATGAGTGGGGAAATTGACAAATTGAAAAAACCCGTTTTCAATGATAGCATCAAATAGAACCTTATGAAATATGTCCCCCGAGTCAATTGAACCAACTTCCAGTTGATTTTGGGCGCATTGAAGTCGCCTGATAAAAACGTAGGGTGCCTTACATTTGCTAATTCACAAAGCATGTCGCAAAAAGATTTATGTATATTAATACGCAAAATGTAATTTTGCGTATTGTGTACTGTTAACACAAAATTTTTAGAAAAAAGTAATAAGATTATTTATCAGATTTATATTATTTATATACCTATGCGCCAAACTGAAACAAATTATACAATAATACACTATCTTTATCAAACGATTTTTTTAGTTTAAATGCTGTGCTGTTTCAACTAATGAGGAAGGCCGAAGGTTGCTAAGTTATAAAGCATGGATGAATAGCACTTGGTTTAGAACGCAAGGTACATAAATAATTTTTAGTTATTTTATGAATTTTTCTCAGTTTTGAAAAATGATCTGTTTTAGAATTGGATTAGGAAAAGAAATCGTCTTAACAGGGATATTATTTAGCCCAGAGTTGTAAGTTAGTTCGACTGGTGGATCGGCCGGTGTCGTGGGATATTCTGACTCCCCTAGAAACTGACCGGGGGGCCAAATAGCCCGCCGTAATTCCGAGCTATTCTAACCCCCCGTCAGTTTAAGTTTAACCCGCTCTTTTGTCGGGATATTTAGAACCTCCCCCCCCCTTCTGCCTTATCTTCTTCCTGGGTTAACGCGGGAACTCAAAGTCAAGTAAATGGCAGCTGGGATAATTGATTTATTTTTTAAAGAAGTTTATTTAATTTGTTAATTTATTGTTTTAAAATCTTTTGCATCAAATTTTCCTTTACACCTTTCAAAAAAAAACAAAAAAACTGACGGTTTGGTTAAATTTTTATTTGCAATAAAACACCAAAATTTTTTTCCTAAATTTTTAATTTTTAATTGCTATTTATTTTTAATTTTTAGGCCTTTAAAAAATATCATTTAAAAAAAAAAACAAAAATAGCATGTTGAATTAAGTAAGTTCTGAGTCTAAAACCAAAAATTATAACACACAACTGGAAAAATTTAAAACACGTTTTTGAAACGCGGAACTGAAAATAAAATTGCAAAAAATTTTTCAAGAAATTTTAATTAAAAAAACAATCAGTGTAGAAGAATTTGCATAGCTACTTTTTAATTTTCAAAAGTTGTCATAACTTATGTGTAATCTTGAAAATTTTCAAATAAATATTTTTGCATTTGCATTTTGGTGATCAAACGATATTATTTTTTAATTTTTATGATTTTTTACTTAATAAAACTGAAAAACAGAAATCAAAATGCACAGAATAATATTCTGACACTGATGTTTCCCTAAGCTCAAAGCTCTGGAGTGGTGCTGTTTTTTTTTGTTAAAAACGGATAGACCAAATATAACAACTAAAATATTAAATGCAATGCAACATTAAAATATTTAACTGGCTTGATTTTTTTTGATTTTTTTTTAATAAACCTATTATAATATAAAAGGGCAGTATACCAATTTTTGTGGCGTATTTTTTGCCTTTTAATTAATACTTATGATGTATCAGGGCTCACTGCGAAAAAATTGTTTACCCGAAAATTTAATTTTCAATGATTAACGAGTTAATAACAACAAACATGGATATATCCACCTTTGATAAAAAATACCGTTTGAAAAAAATCATAACATTTGTACATAACTTTTCAAAATAGAGGATTTTTACTACATAGATTATTAATAGAACTTAACAAAAATCATGCAAGAATATTAAAAAAATTAAGTTTTTAATATGGTTCAATTGCTAAAAATAGTAAATAAACACTGCCATTTAAAAAATATTTTATAATTGCATTTACAATTAATGTTTTTTGTATGCAATTACTCTGGTTACCAGTTAGTTATTGAAAGTTTTATTTTTAGAAGAAATGAACTACATATAAAAACGTTTCGTTTTTTATATTTTGTAGTTAAAAAAATCTTGTAAACAAAAACGAAACCATACACCAAATGCCTAACATCATTTTTGATATATGGTTGTTGTTTAAAAGCTTATTCAGTAAGCAGTATTTATTTAAGATTTTATACTTTTTAACAATAGTATTCATTTAATATTTCTTAAAATTCAACCAGATTTGTAATTTGAGTTTTTTGGTACACTAGCGTAATATAATGTTTAGTTTTTTTAATATCAGCTTAGAAAAAACCAACAGTTTTCTTGTAATAACTCATCAACCGATGGGAAGTAATTTTCAGTGCTATACTATTTTTCAGTATGATCTGAAACATTGATTGATTAGTATTAATTAAATCGCAATAAAAATACACACAAATTAGTATACTTTAATTACAGTTTAAAACATAATTACATGCCGCTAAAACAATTTATATACATCAAAAAACATCTCATACACTCAAAACACATTTATAAGCGAAACAAAATATAATTTTTGTTCGATTTAGGGTCGATGGAGCCTTGGGAACTTGGAGCTGGAACTTGGAGCCAAAAATAGGGAACTTGGTGCCGTAGATGGGGAACTTTGAGCCATAAGTTGGGAACTTGGAGCCAAAAATCAAAATCGCTAAACCGTGTACCTAAGCCTAAGCGAAGCCTAAATCTAACCTTAAACCAATTTTTTTTGAAGGCTCCAAGTTCCCATTGTTCGTGGCTCCAAGTTCCCAAAAATTTTCGATGGCTGGAAGTTCCCTGCTTGTAGCTCTAAAGACCCCGTACCTTTTTGTTCATCACGCACGAAAATTTGTTGGAAATAGAAGTTTAATGAGCTTAAATATGCAAATTTTGTTTGATTTACAATAAACATCAATGATAGACAGAACAATTTTTGTTGGATTCACAATTAACGCCAACAACGGCAGGCGGAATATCACGAGGGGAGTCACTTTAGCCCGGGATATTTTGACCGGGGGGCCACTCTAGCCCGAGGAGTCAAAATATCCTACGACACCGGCTCTTAATTTTCGATTCTCGTGGGCTGACGATACTGACGTTTTTTTCAGATAACACTAAATTATTTTTAAAAAATGAAGGTCGCGGCCACAGGTCGATCCAAAAAAATTGAAAAACGGACCATTCAAACCGTGTAACAGCCGTATTCATCAAACCGGCAAGGCCTCGCCAGCCTGATCGCGCCCGGCGTCGACGCCGGGCGTGTCATGATTATCTGCATTAATGGACGTGCGAGTTGTTTTTAAAATTTCATAACATCAAATTTGCACAAAACAAACAAAAAATAGCGCTTAATTTAATTGCAATAATTTACCAGGCTAACGGGAAACAAACTTTTAAAGCATTTGCATCAATATTTCATTTAAAAAAGTATTTTAACAAAGTAAATTTTAAAACATTTGCATTAACATTTCATTTGACAAAGTATTTTACCAAAGTAAATTTTAAAACATTTGCATCAACATTTCATTCTTAAACAAATTTCGCCTGTCTGTCCATAAAAAAGCGTTCATGATATGCCCGGCATCGACGCCGGGCGCCATCACGCCAGCGAGGCCTCGACAGTTTTATGAATACGGCTGTATGTCTCGGCCTACTTACAACTCATTTAGACAGAAAGTATTGCGCATTGGAATATGAAAACTGAAAGTAATTTGTAATAAAATTAAAAATAAATTTGTTTAATTTTTTCTTATTAACAAAAATAGTACGTGTACACTTTCACAATAGTTATAGGAAAAAACAATATACCTAGGCCAAAAAACGGCAAGCAGAAAAATAGCAACCGAAACAGCCCCCACGACCCCCACCCCCGCAACCCACCCCGCACACACCAAAAAACAAAAACAAAAAACCACACCCCCACCCCCCAACAAAAAAACTCATGCAACAATACAATAATTTTAATAAAAAACAATAATTTTTTACTATTTAGACAAGATAACCAAAAAGCTATCTTTTGGTATAATTTTGTTTAAATTGACATTCATTTAGCGAAAAATTTTCTGCTTAAGGTCTTTCCGGACAGTCTTCAATTCACATCGTTCAATAAAAAACTGGTAGAAATACCGAACAAAAATTATTTTTTTGCTTACATAAAATTGATTTTATTATTTATTGTAATTATAGAGAATTATATTATTTTAAAATATACCAATGACGAATATTCAAATAAGCGGCAAAAAACAGGAAACAAAATGCGGTTTAAATAAATACAAATAATTTTTTTGTTTTGATTCATTGAAAAAAATTAAAATAAATCTAAAATAAATATTAATATTAATTAAAAATGTGGCAATGAAAATATAGTTCACAGTGGGAATGGATCCCTTGACCTCAAAAATCTGAGCCTTAGGGCTGGTTCATACTTATTACAAAACGTCCTATGGACTTTGTCCAAAGAACAAAATCCAAAGGGAAAAGTCCAAAGGGAAAAGCCCAAAGGAAAAAGTCCAAAGGACAAAATCCAAAGGACAACGTATGTATTCATACTTTTGTCCTTTGGACTTTTTCCTTTGGATTTTGTCCTTTGGACTTTGTCCAAAGGACAAATTCTAAGTAACGTTCATACTTCGTCCAAAGGCAAAAGTCCAAAGGACGTTTTGGCTTGTCCAAAGGACGTTTTGGCTTTTATAAAATTGTCCTTTGGACTTTGTCCAAAGGACGTTTTGTCATAAGTATGAACCAGCCCTTAGGCGTTACCGACTGCGCCACACGTCCATCAATTCAGTTTTGCTTAAAGAGGTTTATAAACCCACGTCCATTATTAAATTTAAAATATGCACACAACAGATTAACAGCACGAGAGCTATTATTGCGGTTTAAAAATCATATATTTCAATAAAAACATATTATTTGCAGCTTTTAATTTCACCAAATTAAATTAAATCCACGTTTTTTTTAAATCGTCACAATTTTGAAGAAATTAACCCCCATTTTTCACGGAAAATCGTATATTAAACCATTAATACAAAAATATTTCTGTTAGTTTTTACGTACGTGAAAACGGGTAACAGTTCCCTTTTATAGGAAGTATTTTTTAATAAATATTTTATTGAATATTTTTATGCAGTGAATATTTTTAAGAGTTTAAAAAAAATTTGTTGCAATTTGATTTTTAATATTAATTATTTCAACTACTACTAATAATATAATGAATGTGCACTTTATAATCGTGGTATTTCTGCCTTTTTAACACCCATATTAATTTTTTATGAAAACATTTCTGTATTTCGCCAGATCGCGTATGCCAAAAATCGCAATTTTCTATACTTAAGAAAACTGTCCGGAGAAATCTTAAAGTTGAAACTTTGTCGTTACTGCTTGAAATTCTTAAAATTATAAGCCATTTTTTTAAACTAAACCTTACAAATACACATTTTTTTAAAACATTTTGATGGCACACAAAAGCAAAATTAAGTAATTTATGAATTAAAATGCTGTTTTTTCTTGATATTGATATTGTGTTTGTAAAGGTGATTTATTGTTCTTACAAAAAGTATACTCTGCAAAAATAAATTAGGGTCAAAATTTACAAGACAAAAATAAGCTGAATATTTTGCAGACGGAGTTCGGCCGAGTCGGGTACCGGAGAGTTGTTGCACCCTCTGCAGCGAGTTACACTCCTCGGGATATTGCGAGGCTCCGGACTCTGACCAGACGAGAATAATGTGCGAACAAGAGTGCCCTCAACCTCGGCCCACCCCAGTCAGCAAGAAAATGTGCCAAGGCACGGACTCACAAGCTATTATCAGCTGGCACATCACCAGTCCTTACTATATTAACACCGAGGTTAGTAATTCCTAATTAGGGAAAACCGATAACATATAAGTCTTTTTTTACTTTCGGCTCCAAATTATTTTTTTTTTACTTTCGGCTCCAAATCCCAATTTTCACGGCTTTATATTCCTAGTTTTCAGACGGCTCGATGAATCTCGTACTGTTAATTGTTAGCTACATAGAATCTTAATTTCAAATCGGTATTGGTAATATTTAGTGAATTATGATTCCTCAAAATCAATAGCGTGATTTCTGACTTTAACTTGGCTCTAGGACTTTTTCGCTTTTACATTTGGCTAATTCAACTAAAACAACATAATTCACACTAATTACAAGAACTTAAAATTACAATGAAATTGTTACAAAAAATATCTTTCAGTCCGTTTTACCATTTTTATTTTCAAAACTGAAAGCCAATACAAAAACGTTCTTAAATTAAAGCATACTATTAAAGCATATTATTAAGGCAAAATAATTTTGTCCCAGAAATTAGATTAGGCAAATAATTTGACTGATTGATTTTTTTGGCAAATTTACGGATCGCACTTTTAAACTTCCAATTATGTACAGGTGTCAAAAAATAAAATCAAAACAAGATATATTTTTTAATTGGTAAAGTTACTTGTTTAATACACACTAGATGGACATTCAGAGTTTTTGTATATTTTAATCTTCATAAATTCAGACAAATTATATCCAACATTTCAGGGTTGCTATCCCATGCTTCTCAAGGAAATGAAGGAGTGTGCAGTCATACTTGGCACTGTTGCTTTTGGTGTAGCTCTATTATTGGTATTTATGCTTTGAATTTAAAATTAATTTTTTTTAATTTTAATTTATCACTTCATAGTTGAATCAATAGGACCTATACTACACTACTAAAGAGACATTCGCCTCAGTTTTTATGGTTTAGGGTCGATGGAGCCTTGGAGCTTGGGAGCCTTGGAGCCTTGGAGCGATGGGAACTTGGAGCCTAAAATAAAAATCGATAAAACCTATACCTAAGCCTAAGCGAAACCCAAAAAAAGGTAGAAATTTTTTCCGGCGGCTCCAAGTTTCCTACTTACGGCTCTAAAGACCCCGTACCGTTTTTATAGAATATATTTCAAAGATATTTTCTAAATTAAAAAAACTTAAGTTCAGTAACATAAAAAAATTGACACCAATAAAAAAATAGCAATAATTTACCGTTTCTGACTATTATACCGTCTAAGCGAAAAAGCCATATAACGTAATGCGTCTAGGTGTATGCGGAAAAAACGGAGAGAATGAGTCCCAAAGTTTATCATGCAATAGCGCAGTATGTATTAACATTCCATATTCGCGTGGTCTCTTTTTTGCACAAATAATGAAAAGTTAAGCCGAATCATAACTGCTTTCAGGACTTTTCATTAAGGCCCCGTTCACACCTGATCCCAGTTCCCAGATCCCAGTTCCCAGTTCCCAGATCCCAGTTCCCACATCCCAGATCCCAGAAACGGTCCGTTCACACCTGTTTGTTTACCGGAATAAAAAGTCGCGCGCGGGCGTTGTTTTAGTCAAATAAGGTGCGTAAGATCGAACGTACAACACAAAATATTCGTTTAAACCACAAAAAAAACTTTAAATATTAAATTTTAAATGTTCTAAATTCGATAATCAAAAAAGCAATTGTAAAAAAAACACGTTTAGTGTAATAAAACAAAATTTTTATTACTTTTACAAATAAATTAATATTCTTTTTGATTATATAAATAAGTTTTTTAGATTAAAAAACTGTTAAACTTTTAAATTTGTTTAAAAAATTGTTTCAGTAATGATTTGGGTAAAAAAAAACAAAGATTTTTGTATCATATTCGTTCCCGCTTTAAGCAACAGAACAAAACAAAAGCGAAGCGTTGTAATTAAAAATCGTACGTACAAAGCGTTGTGGAATCGTACCTACAAATACAAAAAAATCGTTAAAAACACAAATAAAGGATATTTTAAAAGTAGTTTTTAAGGTGCTAAATTGAATTATCAAAAGAAAAGCTAAAAATCAAGTCGAATTTAATAAAACGTAAATCTTTATTACTTTTATTAATAAATTGATATTTTAAAAACATTTGATAAAATAAATTAGTTTTTTTAAAACTAAAACTTTTAAATTTGTTAAAAAATATCGTATTAACATTGTTTTGGTTAAAAAACAACAATTTTCATTCCATATTCATACACCCGCCTGAAAAAAGAGAACAAAAAAAGAAGCGGAGCGTTGTAATAATTGCACACAAATTTTTATTAAAAAAATCAATATTGTGTAACTGGTGTGTGTCCTTAATTAACATAATTACCAACATTATTACGCAAAAAAGTCTGTATGTATGTACTGAGCGCGTGTGATATATGCGCGAAGACGCCTCTCCTCTCGCTTTCCCTTAATTTTTTCCCAGAAGTTGGAGCGCCGCTCCAAGTCTTTCTGGGAACTGGGAACTGGGATCTGGGATCTGGGAACTGGGAACAGGTGTGAACGGACCCTAAGATCGTTACTATTCTAGTAAAATATGTGCCCTAAAATATGCATAAATAAATTGTTAAGTAATGGTTTTGATATTACTGAGAACAAACTACGAGATTTTTTTTAATTAAAATGTTAGTTATTGTAAAATTGTGAACATATTTTTAGTATTTTTATATTATATTATTTTAGATTATTGCAATGATTTGCGCGATGTGTCTTTACAGATTTATTGAATAGCTGGCTTTTCAAACACTTTAATCTGCATCAAATTGCTACCAAAGTATCAAAATTGCTAGCTTTATTGCGAAGAACTTTTGATCATCAAGCTACAGTGAAACCAATATAATGGTCGGAATTGAACCAAATTTGTGCTTTTGGCTACGGACTTTTTTTCAGCAAAATATTATTAAATTCTCTCTTTTAATAGGACTAATTTCAAATTTGTGTCTTACAATTGTAATTTTTAATTCGAATACTTGTACCTTAAATACGAATGCTATTCAACTACATATTGTGCAGAATGTATGATATTTAATAAAATCATATAGCTTTTTAATTTTTAATACTAGTAAAGTATTTTACTCAACTCTACTAAAAGATTTTTAATCAACATAAATTATTTATTTATTTATGTTGTTTGTGCAATTTATTTTGTTTTAAAATAATAATTTACTTTTTTTGTAATTTGAATAAGGTTTGTAGTAATTTGTACATTTTTGTTAAGATAATGGCTGTGTAATCCTGCAATATCTGGTGTACAGTTTTTTGTGTAATAATCACATAAAATTTTTGTACAAGAATATACACAAAGAATATTTTTACATTAGCAATAATTTTTCATTATACAAAACTAAAAATAATTTTATTATTGATAGAGGCTAAAGTTTGATTTAGGGTCATTGTATCCGAGAGCACTAAACGGAGCCGTATGTGGGAAGCGAGACTGTGTAATCGTTAACACGTAGGGTAACTGACTTAATTTCGGCTACTTTTTTTTAATAAGTTTTTTTTCTGGTCTTTCCAATCGACCCAAGATTTGGTCTAAAAATCAAACGATAGCTATTTTTGTTATTCCAGCGCAAAATTTTAAAGTTTTTGTTACATTTAAAAATCAGTGGAGGTTTAAAGTCTTGTTTTATAGTGGCCGAAATTAAGACGCGAACCATTAACTTCGGCCACCAAGAAAAAACTTTCTATAACTATTCCCAAAACGAACAATAAAAATTTTTAAAGGTTGCAAATTTATCCTTAGGTATATAACTTAATTTTTTCTCGTTTGCAAACTTTAAAAATTATTAACAAGACTTGAAATAATTATGTCAAAACCTTAAAAAAACAAGTTTTAATAACCTGTATTTTTTTTGAATTTTTTTTGGCTTAAAAAAACGTCAAAAAAAATTAAACGAGCAAAAAAATTCTTTAAAATTACGGTAGTAAGATGATATTTGAAAACGGCAAAAAATAGCAGTTATTTTACATAAATTTTAGGGTGGCCAAAATTAACGGAACCCTAACATGTGCAGTTAGTTAAACGCATTGCAAAGTGATTTTGAAGAAAATATAAAAACATGAAAATTAACAATTTTGACCCTTGAATAGAAGTTATTTTAAGGTTATATAGTGCTTAGTTCTAAATTTGATGCAGTTTGAATAAAAAGCAAAAATTAATAAAATCGCAAAAAATTCATTTTTTGTATGAAAATGTTGATAATGCAAAATAACACAAATATAAAACTTTTGCAAAAACACTTTATTCAACATTAATCCAGTTACTTTTCTGGTATTTACTGCGTCGTGGGACATAAATAACTTGCTGATGTGGATATAAAAAACAGAGCTCTGTATATAATTAAATGCTCGCTTTTTATGTTCCGTCTAGAAAATTTACTATCAAAAAAAATGGAACAACATGTTGCTATATAACTTCAACCTAATTTATTATAGAAAAAAACGCCTTTATTAAGTTTATATAAGTTTATTATATAAGTTTATTATTATATAAGTTTTTATTATTTATTTATTATATAAATTTATTATATTAAGTTTAACGCATAGAAATCGATCGTTATACTAATAATTTGACTACAGTCTGTACAGAAATGATTCTTACTAGAAAATCTTTCAAGTAAGCTTTCTTTCTTTTTCTATAAAATAACGAGTAATTTTCAAAATAATTATATCATTGCATAGATTATAATTGTATCTATACAATAATATAATTGTAGCGACAAACAGCTTGGGCTGAAACTGTCAGCTACAAATGGGGTGGTTAATTTTAATTTATTTTGATTTATCTCTATTTTATATAAATTCACACCTGCTAAGAAATGGTGCCAGGTGTAGCTCAGCTAGGTGATTGATAGCTTTTTGTGGACAGATTCCAGGAATCTTACTGAAACGGGTGCGGTTTAGGCTAAATTTGGACTGGAAACAGCGACCCGATGGGCGGCCAGTAAAAGAAATCTAAAACTGCGCATTTTTAAATTACTTTTGATAAACATTGGATAAACAAAGGCAATTTAATTTAAATTTAAAAGTTACAAAATTGTCAACGGCGGGTACTGTTTTGGTAGTTCCGCCACTGGGTGCTATATTATTTTATGTTTTTACGTGAATTTGTTTTATTATAACCTTGATTAAAAATAAAAGTTTAACTTACCTTTATTTTGCAAATGCACACGACAACCATACTACTAGAAAGAATGCCAGGGGAAAAGTCACCCTTCTGACAGCCAGAAGTTTAACGACAAGAAGCATTTTTAAAACAAAAACTTTATTTATGAAAACCCACATTTATTAAATTTTAGACTATTTGGCATTTTAAAACTAACAGAAAAACAAATTTAACAAGCATGATTGTAAATGAAATTTCGTAAGCTTTTTGGATTAAGGTCTGGTTGTAGAAACGTTTATAAAAGAAAAATACAAGTTTTTGGAATGAAAACGGTAAGAATTTCTAAAAAGAAAGGTCTACTTGGAACCAACTGATATAACACATTTAAAGAACATACATTCGGATTTATATTAAAGCACCAAAAAACATAGCAACATTAAATACAAAAAAATTAAAAATAAAAAAAATAACAATAAATAAAATAAAAAATAAATAAAATAAATAAATAAAATAAAAAAATAAAACGCACATACACTTATAAAAATTTTAACAAACACGATACAAAAAAAAACAAGAAAACACTTTACACCAAAAAAACACCCATGAGATTTTCAGTTAATTATTTGAGATATAACGACTTTTTAAATTTAAACGATTTTTCCAAATTTTAAAAACTGTTCAAAACGATTTTCAACTTAAAAAATAAAAACTTTAAAAAATTATATTTCAATTCTTGGCTGCCAGAGCTCACCCTGTGGGTTCACAGTAAAGGTGCCCCCAAAGGGAAGCGCTGTCGATTCGACCGGGGAGTGCCATCAGGGCACAAGGAAGGGTGGGGGTAATAACAGACCAGGGTGGTATTTCGCCATGCATGTGTAGTCAAAAGCCGAACTCCCCCTGCGGAGAAGACGAACTCCGTCCATTGGAAAACGTGCCCGTGTTGGTTTACAAACAAGCCAACTAAAACGCGATCAATGCAACATTCCATTGCCGAAACTAATGGGCTAGCGCTGGTGAAAAAGAAATGAACTTTATCAAAATTTTAACACTTTAATCGCTGACTAACCACCTTAAAAGCTAATTTCAGTTTAATTTTATAAAAACCGCGCTGAATATTACCAACACCTTTTTACTACTTTTTGTTTACTTTAGCTTTTTAACCAGTGCTAGCTTTTTACACATGTTGCCATGGCCGCAGCCATTGAACCAATTTTTGTTTACACCAATAGTGTGAGAGAAACCATTTCTCTCAACCAATTAGCTCGTATTCTCCACTTAAAAGGGATTGGCTGATTAAGATTAGCCAACGAGCGTCTAACACGCTCGTGACTACCTTGTAAAAACCCCACCAAAAACCATATAAACTCCCCACTTCAACCTCCATGCGGAAGTGTCGAGTGACCATGGACTACGTTGTATATATCCCGCACCAAACCCGTGCTTTACTAAATTTAATATATTTAATGCGGGTTTACTTAATTTGACTATTTTACTGACTTTATATGTTTATAATTTCACTTATTTTTACAAAAACGTAAGAAATTAAATAAATAGAGAACCAGGGACTCCCCCTTGAACCCACGAACTACCCTGGGAAAGACATACAAGGGGTCCGGCGGGGCCCCACGCTATATAATTATGATACAAGATAACCATTTTTCGGCGAAATATTCTCAATTAATTTTTTTTAAACGCATAATTTTTTAGAGACTATAGTTTTCAGTAAAATTTTTAATTTAAATTCAGACCGAAAGATAGAATAAAAAATAGTCCTAAATGAAATTTTCATTTAATTTAAAACATTATGTAGTTAATTACAATGTTTAATAGATTTTTACTTAAAAATAATTTGAATTAAGCAAACTACATAATATACATATAAACAAAGGCTAAAATTTTTAAAAAAATCAAAAAGTAGGGACCAACAGAAAATATTTCATTTTTGTGTTTTAAAAGATAACTCCTCAAACTAATTTCAATGATATATATAGTTTTTAGATTTTAATTGGGATCTTTTTTTAGAACCAAAGTTTCAAAAACAAGAATAAATTGTCGACAACTATTTTTAGCATCGAAAAAAATGTCACAACCGAATTTCGTATCTCAAAATTTTACAAAATACTCTCTAAAATAATGTTTTCTAAAACTTATATAAATCATTCTTTTTGCCATCTTGTAGATTTTGTTCTTATAATACAACAGTGATTAGTTCACAAAAGTGATGCCATGCGGATTCTACTGTTATCTTAATATTTTGCTAGTAAAATAAACATTACACAATAATGCTGATGATTAAACGTATTCATAAAATAAAATTCATCATAAAAAATTAATAAAACTGATAGTATTAATTTAATTAGAATAAAAATAAATAAAAGTAATAAAAATAAAATTACAGGGTTTAAATTAGTGGGATGAGTCTATAATACTTAAACAAAAACCGTGAATTGTTTTTTTCACAAATTTTTAATATTTTTGAATTGGGCTCAACATTCCGAAAAATTTCCGAAGCCTCTAAGTTCCCTACTTGCACCTCTTAAGACCCCGTACCTCTCACTTGTTGATGTTTTGATTTGATGTTATCTGAAAAGCTAAAAAATATAAATTAAGACAAACAACACAAATACATTATTGTACCCATATAACAAAAGTTATTATGAAAATACGATATATAAACATTAAAACTTGTTTCATCTCTCAAATATAAGTTTAGACTTGTTCGAGAAAACGCTAAGAATTCCCAGTTTTAAAGCATGGAAATTTCGATTATCGTTCTGATGAAGTTTTTGTTTCACCGTTGTCTTGTCCATTACATCTTGCGTTTTGTCGCTGACTTCTATATTGTGAAAAAAATATAATCAAATTTTGATTATGAAAATACGCCAAAATTATTAAAGATATTAAATAAAATAAATAAAGGCTTTGTTTTATTTTACAATAGCACGGTAAATACATGATTTTATTTTAGAAGACAGCTTTTTACCTGCTTCGTACTGGCAATCATGACACAATTTTACTGCCACCTACCTCTCTATCTGCCTCATATCTATTTCCTTTTACCCCCTTTCTGTTTCTACATGTAACTGCAAAATGTTTCTATGCTTTAAAACAGGCAAGCACTGCCTGCCTCCTACCGCCAAAATAGTTTCACCTGCGTTTTGCCTCTTATTACCTCTTATTTGTACCCACTTTTTATTTGCGTTCACAGAAGTTTTTTCTGCCGTTAACTAATCAGAAGCAGGTTCAGCAGTCGACCTTAAAGGTGCGGTATACTAAATTAGGGTGTATTTTTTTCGCTTGGTTTTTGGTATCAATCAATGCGTCTGGTTTCACTGAGTAAAAAATTTTATTACAAAAATATTATTAATTTTCAGCGGTTGTCTAGATATTATCGCTTCATTATGCCATCGATTGTTTTGCCGCTCAGTCAGCCAAACAACACTTAATATGTACGCCTGATAAGCATGAGAGATTAAAAAACACCTGCCAATATTGAACTAAACTCATAATAAATCAAATCGTTTATTTAAAATAAAACATTATAACTGCAATATAATAAATAAATAGACACAGAAATTAGTATAATTAAAAATTTTGCATTTTTTCATTGCAAAATTTGCACATAAAATATCTTACATACATCTAAATTCCTACGAGAAAGAATGCGTTTACAATGTCCAACGTAAGCAAACAAAACACACCGTGGCTGGTGTTTGGTAAAAAACAAAAAATTATCTGGAATAACCAAGCGATATTCTTGCTAATATCTGGACAACCGCTGCAAATTAATTTTTTATAAACAATTTTTTACTCAGTGAAACCTGACGCATCGATTGATACCAAAATCCAAGCGAAAGAATAGGTCATGATTTAGTATACCGCACCTTTAACACTGTAGGCATAATTACCGAATACCAGTCGGTAATTATTACTACTGAGCAAACTTAAATCTAGGTCACAATTGTATATTTTCAAATTTTTAAAATTTAGGTCAAAGATTTTGTGTTTGAAAACATCACTTTTTTCTAAAATGTTTAACAAAAGCAGTTTGAAAACTTTCTTCTTTACAGCTAAGATTGTGTAAATAAACATTAAATTCAGGTTATATTATTGTATTTTAATGTTTTTTTTTTGAATATTTAGGTCAAATAAATTCTTTTGCAATGTTTATTTTAAAAGCTATACAAGCTGGAATATTGATTTTTCCTCAGTTAAAAAGCTTGATTTTATACAAAAAGAAAAGAAGGCGCATTAAACCCCGTCAAAATTCATAAAACTTTTAATATCATATTACATAGTTTTTTGTTCTCAAAAGTATTAAAGGTCATAAATTCTTGAAAATTATTTTTGAGATTTGTTTAATCAGAATATTTTTAAAAATAATCCAAATAAAATCAGAGGCAAATCAGAATTTTGAAGTGTACATTAAGTCCCAGCTAACCATTAAATTATAAATGATCAAAACCAAATCATCATAATTAAACTTAGCAACTATCTTGTGTACTATTTTTTCAAACTTTTTTCGTTTAAAATAGTTTTACGCATCAAAAATTAAAATTTAAAGTTTATTTGCAAACTTCACAAGTCTCATGATAATAGATGTATGTGGGTAGTCCCGCTTCTTGTGCGTCTTACTTAGAAATTTGTATTGAAAATATGACCTATAAACGTTTTATGATCCGCAACAAGTTTGTTTACGAAGAATAAACCAATCAAAACTTTTTTGAAGCTGTAATTTGGTAAACATCAATTTTAAAATATTTCAAATTGAAAAAAAGTTTTTAGTGCATTATTGATAAATTTCAAGTTTAAAAAAAAATTTTTATAAATTTCGCTTTTTTGTTCTTTTTTTTCCTTTTTTTCTCTCTTTTTTCTCTTTCTTCTTTGCTTGCCCCCCGTTTTATTTCCCCCACCCTTTTACTGCCCCCCCTCCGTTTTAAACGAATTACCCCCCGTGCCCCCCAATAAAATCCCCGGGGGACGTGCACAGATCTGCGTGTGTAGGTAATATTAATCAAGGTACATTTTTTTATTGTTACAATTTTAATTTTTTTAATTCTAGGAGTTTTATTAAAATATATTTAGACGTTGAAAAAATGGTTAAAATTTTTGTTATTCAATTTCTTTGGGTTTTTTTTCTGTCACTAACTATAGCAGAATGTCAAGAACATGATTATTCGGCACTTACTGCCGAGGATTTTTTAAACGCAAAAATTCTTGCCAAATACCAGCTTTTAGAGGTGAGTCCAACCCTATAATTAAATTTATTTATATATCTGGTTCTTTATTTGTAATTTGTAACAATTAGTAGTAATTTTATAGTATAAGAGAATATTGGCAATTCAAAAGCTTTTTAAAAAAATATTTAGAAAGCCCATATTTTCGTTTGCTTCGAAAATATTTTTTTTTATTATTGATCATATAATTTTTATTATTTAGTTAAAAAATGGGTCACAATTTTATTTATGCAAAATTTATAAAAATAAGCTCGGAAAGCTTTGATGAAAAAAAAATTCGGAAAGCTGGTCTGATGAGCATTCTATTGACGAATTTATTAAAATTATTTTAAACTGAGGTAAAAATGGACATAGGTAATATTCGAAATTTACGTGACTATCGGTCGAACTCCCCTCTATAACTCTTTAACTAAAGTTCGGTTTTAGTTAAAAGAGATTTTCTTATAGTCATAAAAGTATCGCGTTAGAATTCTAAGAGCCCTCAAATAACTTTCGTGGGAATCAAAATGGAAAGAGCTAAAAATTGGAGATCTTCACGCTTATTGAAAATCAATGTTTTTTCAGTCCTTATTGGCTAAAAGTGATTTCATAGTGTCATAATTCTTTGTAGATCTTTAACACTGAACAACTTCCGTTCAAATAAGAAGTTTTGAACAACGTGCAAGTTTGTAATTTAGCGGAAAAAATACTTGTTCAAGCAGTCTTTCGTGTACTGTAGTGAACCCACCTTTAAGTCGAGTGACCAACAAAGATTGGTTGGAAAAATTAGGAAGTCTCAAAAAAGTATTATTATTAACTCTTCTCCTTGATGTTTGATTTTAGAATCAGCCGCCTGAAGGCGCACAACCAATCAAAGAGCAAGAAGGAGATTTTTTTGAAGGGGATATAAAAGGAATTGATCAAAAGATGCTGAAAGCATGGCTGAACACCAAAAAATCAGGAGGTTTTAATGAAGACAAAAACGGTAGGTTATGATAAATTACATCTAGTTTTTTTTTAATCATATATTTAGTAGCAAGATAACGCACCATTTTATATATTTTATTTTTTGCAGTTACATTCAAAAAATTACTTTAAAATATCATTGATTGTACAGAAAGACACTGACCCATATGTACTTACGACTCAATAATAATATTTCTTGTCTCATGAACCCTGAGCAACTGTTCTTATTTTGGGTTCCAGTTTATTTCTGTCTCAGAAAAAAAATTTTCAGCAAGCTTTTTTTTAGTCCTGTCTTTTTGCAGTCTTGCTTTTTTTTTAAGGCTGGTTCATACTTATGTAAAAACGTTCTTTAGGACGTTTTTATAAACGTATGATTAAAGGACATACGTTTATACGCTGTGTTTGTCCTTTGGACTTTGTCCAAAGGACGTTTTTACATTATAGGAAGAAAGGGGTGGGGATGTTATACGAAGATACTAGCTTTAACCTAATGATTTAAAAAATAATATAATAGAACTGTTTAACTTTATGTAATTAAGATAAAGAAATTGTATCTTATAAATTAAAATAAGTGCTAATTAACTTATATAAAGATTAAAATTGTTATAAATTTTACTAAAAATTGTTGAAAGTGTTAAACATTGGTTTAACAAATTTTATAATGATGAATGATTACTATATATTGTTATGCAATACTTGTATAAATTGAGTGATATATAATTGTCATGTTATATATATGAATGCTTACAATGATTGTTATAACATTACTTGCTAAAATTGAGTGATATATATATGTAACCTGTATTCAGTAAGTTACTGTTAGTAATTTGATTAAGACGCCTTTAAGAAAAATGGTATACATAACATAAATATTTATTTGTATTATGAATGGTTTATGCTAGGTGTATGAATATGATTTGTAAGATACATGAGATTATTAAGAGTTGATTAATAATAAGTTATTATACAAAATATTAATTTAAATATGATAGTTATTACTAATATTATTAATAATTGTTGTTTGAAAAGTGGTGTGTGATATATTTATTGCAAATGTGTTACTAAATATATAGGTATTTTGTAAAAAGTTTTTAAGTTGAAGAAAATTTTTTGATAATTAAATAAATAAATAATTATGCAGAAAATAAATAAAACATAAGTGTGTAACTAAAAATTTTATATACACAAATATATTTGTAAATATGTAAATGTATGTGAGTAGAAACTTAGAACAAGATGACTTAGAACAACAAATGTGTTACTAGATATATAGGTTTTATCAAAAGTTTTTAAGTTGTCGAAAAAAAATTTTAATTAAATAATATTGCAAGAAATGAATAAAACATAAGTGTGTAACTGTAAATTTTATATACACAAATATATTTGTAAATATGTAAAAGTATGCGTAATAAGTAGAGACTTAGAACAAGATGTCTACTGTATAAAATATTTGTTAGACATATAATGTTGCAATGTATTTATAACCATGCCTTATATTTTAAGAATTTGTTGCTTAGTATATGTATAATGTTCTAAATGTATAAATTGGTTTATAAAATATACAAACCGGTTTAGAGAGTGGTAAAGCATATACAATATATTTATGCCCGTAATTATATAAAAAACTTTGAAATATAAATCATATTAAACCCAATACCTTTAAAATCATTAATTATTTTAAAAATGATTAACTAGTTATAGAGAGTTTTTAATATTTATTAAATATAAATAATATCCTTCTGTACAAATTTACAATAAATTAACTTGCAAATAGTATTATAAAAGTTAGTAAACATCAAGGACATATTATAACTTGCTATTCATTTTATATAATAAATAATAATGTAAATAATGTGTTTTACAGGAAGTAACTAGTATCAAACTGTTTTTTAATAGAATAGAGAATAGAATTTTTTAAAAATTTTAGAGATTTAATATAAGATTTTTAAAAAAAATTTAATAAAGTACTGAGAAATAAAATGATTATAATAACTGAGCAAGTTATGATTTTAGTCTATTTCGTCGCTTAACCTTGTATACACTAAAGGCAAGTTATTGGGAAGCGCGATTCATCAGCAAGATTCTGTTCAATAAGCTTTACTATAAGACTAACATGAAATTAGTTTTTTAGTAATAAGTTATGCATTAAAAGTCATTATTTATACAGGCAAACATAGCATGGTAGTAAGTTATGTAAAAATACTACTAACCTGCTGTTTTGTATCCTCTATTTGATTATCTTGTACACCGTTGGTTGCTTCGGAGTTATCTTCCATGTCAGACGCTGGAGCTATAGATTATTAGATAAAATTATATAAAATTATTTAATAATAATTTTTCTATATTCACGATTTCACCAAGTCATTGCGGTGTTCACGGGGCCATGCGAAACTCAACACATAGAAGGTTAAAAAAATAAATCAATTAAAAAAAATTAAAAAAGGGAATTTAGAAAAAAAATTCTTTAAATAAATTTAAAACAAATACTGGAAAACAAGTTTGTAATTAATGTTTTGCTTATAAAACTAGCCATAACTCACGAACCCATAAAGCAATTGTAAAAAGTAAACTATCATTGAACTCGTCAAAAACTGTAATATTTAATGCTGTATTTAGTTTTAACTATTCCGAGATTTTTTATTCGATTAATAAGTTAAAACTCTCTAATAATTTACACAATAGTTCATCAAAAATCATTTTGATATTATTGATTTTAAAGAATATTACGAATAAAATGATACTTGAACCTTAAAAATTAATTGATTATTTAAAGAGTTATGACTATTTGTATATAGCGCTAATGTTAAAGTCGACCAAATAATAACCGCATTTTTTATTTTTAAAATTATATTATTAATGTAATAATAAATTTAACACTTAAATTTTGACTTTGCTATTTTATATAATCAAGATTTTTTAAATAATATAGAGCAAGATTTTTTTTTGTTTTAGCTGATGAAATTTGTGGTTTAGTGCTGAAGTTGCTTAGAGTTAACTTTAAAATATATAAATAAAACTCAGCACTCAAAGTCAAAATTTGACACTTCTTACAAAAAAATTACTCTTCGAATTGTCTAAAAAATCCACAGTTGAAACTTAACTGCCAATTAACCAAAAAAACTTTAAATGTACAAACTGGAATAAAAGAATCCTGGTTTTTTTGTTGACTTTAACTTTAGCACTATGTAGAATTAATCATAACTCTAGAAATCGTAAATTAAACTTTACAATTTAACTATCATTTTATTTGTTATATTCGTTAGAGAACAACAATATCAAAATAATTTTTGATGAACTATTGTGTGAATTATTAGAAAGTTTTAACTTATGAATCAAATAAAAAATATCCAAATAGTTAAAACTAAATACACCATTAGGTTTCAAAGTATTTGACGAGTAAAATGATAGTTTAATTTTTACAATTGCTGAATAATTTCGTGAGTTATGACTGGTTTTATAAGCAAAACATTAATTACAAACTTGTTTTGCAGTATTTGTTTTTAATTTATTTAAAAAATTTTTTTTTAATTCCCGTTTTGTAATTTTTTTAAATTTATTTATTTTTTAACCGTCCATGTGTTAAGTTTCACATGGCCCCGTGAAAACCGCAATGACTTGGTAAAATCGTGAATAAATGCAATACGATGTTAAACTTAACAAATAGAATTTTACCTTATAGTGAGACTAAAGTTATATTGCGTTTGCAACCAAAGCCAAAAAGATCGTAGCCAAAAAGATCGTAAGTATTGGGCCAAAATAAATGATTGGTTAAAATAAAATGAAAATATATTATAAGAGGTTGGTAAGTAAGTATGAAACAGCCTTTATTCACATCTTATTTGAAAACTGACGGAAAATACGCTTATAAACAAAATGCAAAACAACGTGACTGATTTATTTGTTGGGAAAATGAAAATAGATTGACCATAAAGTAACCAATCAACAAAATATTTTAACAAAACATCACATATACTAACCAGTCTATATACATATACACATATATTTTAGAGGTTTATGTATAACATTGTGTCCCTTCGGTGAAAACTCAAAGTGCAAGCGTTAATAAAAAGGCAATTATCTTTTCCCTTACCTTGTCCAGATTATGGTGTAACGTATAGCACGCCAGAGTCGACTTTGGAGGTTACGGTTTCAATTCCGGTATTGGCTAAATTTTTCAATAAATTTGGCTGTCTAAATTTTTCAATGCCTGGTTATTTTTGCTTCTACTTTGGGGCCACATATTTGTAAAATTAATATTGTTTGATATAGGTTTTAATAAAATAGTTTTATGTAAAATTGCCTGCAACTTAAATTAATTTGATCTGATTCGTTACTTTATGTTCCTCTCATGTTTTATTCTCAAAACAAATAAAACAGCCGTCTGGTTTGACTTTAGTATTTTAATTCTGCATGAGGCACAGCGCTCAGTGTTTAAGCTTTTAGATAAAATGGCCCAAAACTTTATCTATAGCACTATGACTACAGACAGTACCCTAAAAAACTGGTGCTCAAAAAAGAAAACTGTTTTAATAAAAGATCAAAAACATTGTTTTTCATGCTATTAAATCAAGTTTTTCTAAATATTTTCTAAAAATTTAAGCGAAATTCCTTAATTAATTTTTGTGACGTTCCAAATATGCATGGTTTTTTCATTTTTTAGAAAAAAATGTTATAAAATCCTGACTACCATTTCAAAACGCTCGGTACTTTTTATACGTAAGATAGACGGAATACACACGTTAGATTAATATAATAAATACTTTTTCAATATTTTATATTAAATATTTGTGTTATAGTTTTGAAAACAGCACTGGTGAACCCTTCCAGCCGATGGGAGGAAGGTGTTATTCCTTACAAGCTGGACAAAACCTACAAGAAAAAGGAACGGGCAATTATCGCTCAAGCTATCGACGCCTTTCACCAACACACTTGCATTCGATGGGTCGAGCAAACCACAGAGTTCGATTGGGTGGATATATATACCAAAGGTTTACTTTGTTTGTTCTACAACCACAAAATACGTTTTAAAAGTCATAGTTAATTTTTAATGGCTTCTGACAAACTGTCAATTTCGGTGACCACCGTCAGAAGGGTGTTATTTGTAATCAATAAAAAAATTTATACTTGATTTTTTTTATAAACAAGTAGCCCTTGTCAGCCATACGACTGACAAAAAATTTTCCTTATATTTTTGAAGAACCATTTGCTTTATTTTGTTTTGTAAAAAATAATATACTTATGATGCCCATATAAGACTAATAATTTATTGGTTTTTGATTTGTTTTGTTTGTTATTAGTTTTGAAGTTTTTACCATAGGAACAACTGTTAATTCTGTACATGTAGTTGTCCATGTTTTAAAGTGATGAAGCGTCCATGTCCTTTTGAAGCGAAAAACAATGTGTGTTTTTTATATAAAAGATATTGTTTTAATTTTAAATCTAATATTAAACTTAAAATCTCCAGATTTGGAAACCTCAAAACACTATGTTTTCAGCTCTTTTGGCGGCAAAAAATTTATTGTCCATAAATATGCTGTCCATGAAGGCGTTAATTCTGTCTCTTAATTTTTTTTAAAAGATCAATCTCTTGATGACATTTCCCAGAATGTAAGGTTTGCAATAATACATCATTTGACCCAATTTGTTTGGTTTTTTTTGGCAAAGAGTTCCACCTTTCATCAGTAAAAATGTGTTGTCCAGTATAAAGATTTTTCCAAAAAAAAATCCAAAATGATCTTTTCAAAAATATAAAATTCTGGCTTTGCATTGACGAATAATAACTCTCAGCAATGAATTTAAGCCAATTCAGAGACGTTTTTTTATTTTCCTTTTAATGATAATGTGTTGTCAACTATAAAGAAGTCTATCTTAATTTTTTTAAATTTTAACCCTAGTAAGACATTTTCTGAACTGTAAGCTTTCCAATAATATCTCATTTACCCCAATCCGTTTGGTTATTTGGGAGAAGTGTCCCTCCCCTCTATAGAAAAAAATGTGTTTCCAGTATAATAATGTCCATGTTCATCTTTCTAAAAACAGGATATTGTGACTTTACAATAACTAATTACACTTAACCATAACCTTGTGTCAATTCAAAGACAAAAAATTTTCAATTTCCAAAGTCCATAGGGTTTGTGAAAATGCGTTGTCCAGCTTAAATATGTTTATGCATAGTTTTTTAAAATTTCAACCCCTTTATGACATTCGCCGGACTGTAAGCTTTGCAATGATGTCTTATTTAGCCCTATCTTTCTGTCATTGGGGAAGGGTCATTCCTTCTTTAGTAAAAAAAAGGTTTTTGATCATAAACATGTCCATAATTATTTTAAAAAAAACAACATTATACTGTAGCATATGACATTCCTCGACCTATGAACTTTTTAATGATACCTCATTCAAACTAATCTGTTTGGTGGTTGGGGAGATGTTAGGGAACACACAAATAAATAGACACACACATAATATGTCTATTTATTTATATATAGATTTTTTTATAAATTAACTCTCTTAAAGAATTGTAAGTTACCACTTAAAATTTATAAAAAAAAATTATTGTGTCTTTATATGTTTACAATAGTTATAATTTTCTAGGGGGAAATATAAAGACAGGATTTATTTTTAGACGGACATGGATGTTGGTCTTATCCTGGAAAACAAGGCGGCAAACAACCTTTGTCCTTGGACAGAACTGGTTGTATGAAAAAGGGTGTCATAATTCACGAGATGCTGCACGTTCTCGGTAATCACAATGAATTTTCATTGCAAGTTCAGTGGTCAAATTTACTTCAGTGGTCCAAGACTTTAAATTTAAAACTGTTTTCTTGTTTATTAGTATTAATTACATAAGTTTATTACTGTTTATTTGCAGATTAAAAAAATGACAATTTGAAATGAAATTGACTTGAACTTCACTTAACAAAGTTTATTTATTTGTGATTCTATTGAAAAAACTGTATTTCTTACAATTTACTCTCCATTTTTAGCGTTAATCTTTTTAAATTCCTCTGGTTACAAGTCCATTAAGTAAAAAATTTTTATATAGATTTAAATCATTAGAAAACCATTTATCATTTTTAACATTTCAATCAAATTATTTTGTCTCTGTGTTCTTCTAAAGTTTTTAAATTGAGTGGGTTAAATTTTTTATTGTATCCGATATTACGCAAATGACACTTTTGAAAAATTTCGTTTGGTAAATGTCTTGTGGAATTTTTGTATTTACCGCTTTTTATGGATGGGTTTTAAACAGGACTTGCTGTTCTATGAAGGAACGCACAAAAATTTTGTGAGCAGTGAGATAATTTGTAACTAATTGCGATGTATATTATACCCATACCAAAAATATTATATTTTTCCCCTTAACAGCAATTTTACATTTTTTTAACAACAATAGCAGCAAAAACCTCTATTTTTATATATTTCGCAATAATTTTTTCTAGGTTTTATGCACGAACATTCAAGAACTGATAGAGATAAATATGTCACTGTGCATTTGGAAAATGTAAAATCCGGCTTGAAATCAAATTTTGACAGTTATCCACTTTCATTTATCGATTCTTTGGGTGTTCCCTATGACTACGATTCTGTTTTACATTACGGTAAGAAAGTTAAAATAAGAAATTACTTTGCTTATAAATAGTGATCAAAATATTTCAAGGCACATGTTCAAAATTTTTTTTGGTTAAAAAATCTTTAAAAAATTTTTATTAAAGAAGGAAAGATAATTGACTTTTGAATTTAAATTTAAGAGTTTAAAACAAAAACAGTTGGATTTTAACATAAAAGTAATCGGAAGTCAATTTTAAATAAGAACTGTTGATAGTTTGAAATCAATTTTTCTGACGCAAAGTAAGAAAAATGATCACCAATCACAATTTTTGCAAAAATAATTTGCTCACAAGTGACAACGCCAAAACTACAATTGTATTGGTTTTAGAATGTATGTAGTTAAAAACGGTAGGTTAAAACCTTTCGCCTAAAAGATTTATAGATTTATATGAGGTGGTCCAATTTTTGATTTTATATTAAAAAAATTTAAAACATTGCGCATCCAAAAATGATAATTCTTTCTGATTCGTATTGTGTTCACAATGTTTCATGCTGGGTCAGGATCCATTCCCAGATAAAAATAGTACATAGATCAAATTACTATATATCACTGCAAAGAACATTGCGCAAGAACAAAAAAAAATGAACAAAATAAGGCCCCTTGTTGAAGCTATAAAAAACGGTTTTTAGACCCGGTTGCACAATAACTACTTAAGCTATTTAAAGTGGTCATGAGTATGTACATTTTATACATATTCACAACTACTTAAGTATTCTACTTAATTTAAATGGTGCTACCGGGCCTTAGTTTCAGAAGTGCATCGCAAACAATAACCCTTGTTTGGAAATTTTACTCTAATATACTTTAAATCAATGAGTAGAAAATTAATTATGATTTACTGATGCAAAGCTATCTTACGTTAATTTTTGAACTTGCGAAAATGAAGTTTTAGGTCGAAAATACTTCAGTAAAAACCACAAAGAAACTATTACTCCTAATGATCCCAAAGCAGAAATCGGACAAAGAAAAGACTTTAGTTTACTAGACATAGAAAGAGTTAACCGTTACTACAATTGTGTTGCCACTACAAGGTAAAAAAGTCAACCCCTCTTCTTCTGTTTTAGCGCAAATTTTTTTAGTGTCAGAAAGATATCTTTTGTTTTATGTAAAAACTGGTTGTTGATACCAATGTGAATTCATAAACAAATATAACCATATATTGTCTTTTGGGTCGTCGCTAGACCATTACGTAAATATTGAGATTTTTTCCAAACAAAATAAATTTTCTATTATTTTTTGCTCGTGAACTTTCCCCACGTATTACCTTTCACTTAATGACTTGCACTTTTTGTTAGTAATTATTATTTCATTGCTTCAATTATTTAATTTTTTTGGCATTTTTTTAGATTTATTTGGTAGAACTGTTTGGTGCACGACTTATTCATCATAGGTGGCGCGGGAGCGCCACGGGGCGATTTAGCCCCGCGGTGCCGCGCCAACCATTATTAGAGAACGTGGGTAAATTTTAAAATTCAGAACCTTCTTCTTCTTCTTCTTCTTCTTCTTCTTCTTCTTCTTCTTCTTCTTCTTCTTCTTCTTCTTCTTCTTCTTCTTCTTCTTCTTCTTCTTCTTCTTCTTCTTCTTCTTCTTCTTCTTCTTCTTCTTCTTCTTCTTCTTCTTCTTATTATTATTTTTTATTATTATTATTATTATTATTATTATTATTTACTATTAATATTATTATTATTATTATTATTATTATTATTATTATTATTATTATTATTATTAATATTATTATTATTATTATTATTATTATTATTATTATTATTATTATTATTATTATTATTCCAACACTCAATCCTTAAAATCGATATTCCTCCTTCGATAGCA